>CAEFZY010077378.1:0-66882 GCA_903066815.1 Brachyrhaphis roseni
TCAAAATTCTTATCATGATAAATGATAAACCATACAATGAATGCCCACCCCTACAAGCAGTTATTCAGCAAATTTTCCCCCACTGAAAAAATGTAAAGGTTTGATTTTCTTAAGTTTGACAGTGTGAGATACTGCTACTATAGTATTATAAATGTGTATTTTAAAGCTTGTAATCCATCTTTACCAGGTTGCCAATAAATCTGGAGTGTGGTAAAGTTAAACTTCTCCTTCATTTTTTCTCCTCTGAACAGAATCATCGGCAGTGATTGTCACAAAGAGCTATGATGAGAACGAGCTTCCAGGTCCTCCGTCTAAGCCCCAGGTCACCGACGTTACCAAGAACAGCGTGTCGTTGTCATGGCAGCCCGGGATGACCGGAGCCTCTCCTGTCTCTTCCTTTGTCATTGAAGCTTTCAGGTTCGTTTACTGTCCAGTGCCGAGGTTGATTCTGGATCTTTAATTTTTCCTAAAGTTTTGACCTAATGCTGATTTCTCTTTCATAACAGTAGCATAAAAACAGTTTTCACTATATAAAAAATTTCTAAAAATTTCCAAAAACCTGCCAACATTTGAAAATCCAGCTCAAAAGTATGAAATTGAGTGACTACTTTCTGTAATATGTTCAGCCTTCCTGTTAATCTGTTAAAAGCTCTCTCTCTCTCTCTGTCTCTCTCTGTGTGTGTTTCTCTTTCGCTGTCTGAATGAACACAACAATTACAGGCATGTCTTGACATGAAAACACACTTTCCATTTAAGTCAAGTCAAGGTTATTTGTATGTCACATTTCATCAACAAGGCATTAATGTACTTTACATCATAAAAATGTAATACAGTCATCACTTATGAAACAAACAACACACATTAAATTTTGTCAAATGTCTTCATCAAAATCATCAATACCTATCAGACATGTCAATACTCCAGTTTTTATCGGTCGAAAGCAACTTTAAACAAGTGAGGTTTAAGCCATGATTTAAGGAACTACTTTGTGTTCCAGCTGTTTTACAGTCTTCTGGAAGTTTGTTCCAGATTTGTGGTGCATAGAAGCTGAAAGCTGCTTCTCCATGTTTGGTTCTGGTTCTGGGGATGCAGAGCAGAACCAGAACCAGAAGACCTGAGAGGTCTGGAAGGTTGATACAACAGCAGCAGATCTTTAATGTATTGTGGTGCTGAGCTGTTCAGTGATTTATAAACTAACAGAAATAGTTTAAAGTCTATTCTTTGCGCTACATGGAAGGACTGTGGAACTGGGTGATGTTCTCTATCTTCCTGGTTTTAGTGAGAACAGCAGCAGCGTTCTGGATCAGCTGCAGCTGGAGGATTGATTTTTAGTCAGTTTAGATAACTTTACACATCTCTGTACTTCTGTTGTCTTTGTATTCAAGCTTATACTGACATTATCTAACTTTAAACACTCACACATACTCTGGCTTACTGTGTGTTTTCTGTAAGCGGCTGGGACTCCAGCCCCCTGATGGTTGAGGCTTCATAGTGGAGCGTACCAATTACCTATATTTCTCATGACACATTCTTTCATGTCCTACGATCTGAATGGATACTAGCAAGTGGCTGGGTGCCTAGGCTAGTTTCTTCACCACTTTGTGCCACCACACAACTGTTTGTCCTGCACAAAATGACAGTCTGGTTGATTAACATTCTTGCGCCTTGTAACTCTCAACCTCATCAGCTTGGTGTTGCCTACGATGTTAACACCGCTTCCAGTTTACTGTGCGACACTGAGTAAGCGTATACGGTCATAAAAATGTACTTTTGTCCAGCGAACATCTGCTTTGAGCCAACACTGAGTCCGCTTGGAGCATGTGGGGAGTTTCAGTCTTTCTTAGGTTTAATTTACTGATCTAGAGTATCGTAAGGAAACTGGAGTGAAAAACCCGTGTGAACTCATCTTTTCTCTTCTCTTACAGTCAGTCTGTGAGCAACAGCTGGCAAACCGTGGCGGACCACGTCAAGACCACCCAGTTCACCGTCAAAGGTCTCCGTCCCAACACCATCTACCTGTTCATGGTCCGAGCCGTCAACGGCCAAGGCTTAAGTGATCCGAGCCCAATGTCTGAACCTGTTAGAACACAAGGTATTCCACTTTAGCATAAAATAATCAGTGTTTATTGATTGTTTGTTTTCTCTTATTTTTATGAGTATAACTTCTATTTTATTACACGCTGCGGCTCCTTTCTCTTTCTAAAAAGTGACCCTCATCATCCTCTCTCAGCAACTTTAGATAGCAGCGCCGAATCATTGCAGAATGTTCCAGAGGTCAAATTCTTCAGCTGAGCTCAGCTCATTAAGGCTACACTTAAGCAATTATGTAAAATAAGCATGTCTACTTTTGGAAGGCCTAACAGCATTATCTCCTTCCACGCTTTGATAATCTTTATAGCGGTGGAAAATGACCATCTCCAAAGCCAGAGAGGATTTGATTACGTCCTGAGAAGACCGCAGACTTCGGTGTGTAGAAAAAGTTTCCATTTAGAAGAAAAAAAGAAAAACTGGAAAAGATAATAAAAGCAGTCTTTATCCACACTCTGTCAAATAAAAGCAAAAAAAATAAATAAATAAATATGATTTTCAGCAAATCGCCTAATATTTTTGAGGTGGTACATGACGCCTTGTCTTCTCTGAACTCTTCCTGTCCAGGTGGATGGAGGTTCAGGACTGAGTTGCACTGTATGAAGTTTTTTGTTTTTTTATTTTATTCTTTTTCATTTTTAAATTTCAATTTCCTCCAGTGAGAGTTTTCCTCTGTGTGTCGGTAAATAACTCAAATAGTGGGTCACTTTTTTTTTTAAACCATTCTCATGATCTCATATAATAAAGTTTTTATTTCTTTTAACATAAAACACATGTGGGGAAGGAAACGAGCTGGAAAAGTGTGTCATAGTGTCCATTAATCTTCCATCTAATGCGTCCGAGGGTCACAAATTCTGAGTTAATTCGCCGCTGCGGTCGCTCAGTCAGACCAGAGAACGTGCAGAAAAGTCCCAGATAAACATTTTAAACCCGTTTTTTTTCTCCGTAGTGATAGAAAGCGGCTTCATTTTTCTCCCTTTTCTTCTTTCATTTTTTTTTTTTTTCCTAATTTTTTTCTAGATATAAGCCCTCCAGCCCAGGGAGTGGACCACAGGCATGTGCAGAAAGAGCTCGGAGAGGTCATAGTTCGCCTGCATAATCCCGTTGTCCTGAGTCCCACCACCATTCAGGTCACATGGACAGTAAGTGACTGATGACTAAATGTGATTGCTGTTTTCCTTTTCTGACCTGCAGCATGTTCAAATGTTTAAACATCAGAGATGTCATATGTGAAAAAATAATGAGATTACTGTGGAAGACCTCAAAAAAATCCACTTGTTTTTTACGTAGATATTTTCTGAAGTTGAACGATTGTAAAACTCAAAATTTTTAAGCATATTTTTTAGTGGAAAAATGTGTTTGAAACATCAAAACTATTATTATTATTATTATTATTTTCCTCCATTAACCTTTGCTGTGTCAGATTTTAAATTGTCTGTGTCTGTTTCCAGCCACCTGTTTTGAGAATAGATTTACTGAACTCTCAATTCAAATAAACATTTTCAGGGTTTAAGCTATTCAAATAAAAACACAAACCCAGCGGAGCCTCATCAGGCTGATAGATTTGGTTGGGACTCCCTCAAGGTTTATTTATTAAATATTTAAGAACAATACAAAGTTCTTCTGAGTATGAAGTTATGATAGAGTTTACACAGTGTTAACCCGAGTTATTATTATTTTTTTTAATTTCCGTGTTTCCATTTAGAAAATTTATTTTTCATAATTACGTTTGCTACTGCTGCAGTGGGAGGAGTTAGCTCCGCCTTTGCTAAAGTAAGTGAAAGTCAAGACAAGGAAACACTTTTGGTATTGGAGGTGAAAGGTTCCCAAGCCATTTGGAAGAGAAAGAGGCCCACAACATCACAGAACCTCCACCGTACTTAACAATGGATATGGATATAAGTGTGTTTCAAGTCAAAACCACAGTAATTGTTACAGAAACTCAATTTTAGTTTTACTTGACCAAAGCACAATTCTTATTAAAGAGCTAGAGGTTATCAAGCAATATACTGTATATAATATGATTAATGCTTGTGTATATATATATTTTTAGTTATTCTCTTTTGGTATATCGCCAAGATACAATCAGTAGATCTTATATAATTTCTACAGATTGTATTGGAGACTTGGTAGACTCAAGTGGTGACTTGGTCTTGTTAAAAAATATATTTATATCTAAAGAAATCAGTCATCAGTTAATAAGTAGAAATTATGGAAAGGTACAAGCAAGCTAAAGTATAAATGAAAAGAAATGTCTCATTCACATGTATTTTATCCATTTCACATGTGCTCTTGTCTTCTCTCTTTTGAAGTGTCACTGAGAGAAACGGGCCTGTGTGACGTTATATTTATACTTGATCACTTTCAGCAACTCAAAAGTATAAATTTCAGAAATTGCTGCAGATTTTCTTTTAAAGGGACAATCTTTCTCTGCTGTTTACTTAATGTACTGAGATGAAATGTTGGTTTTCTCACTTTTTCAGTCAGATATTGTGGTTCTGGAGTAAAAGTCGAATTTATTCTGAAGCTTTCCTCGCTACTTTAAAATGTGTGCCGACGGCTTCCTTATCTGCCTTTTATTGTTTCTCCATCTTTGGTTCTGCAGACGCCTGTCATAAAGCCGAGATTGTTGACATTAAAGATCCATCTTTGAAGCTTCTCCTGCAGGCGACCGTTTGTTTTATGTCGAGGGGATTTTTTTATTTTTTTTTGTCAGCCCGTTCCCTCCTGAATACAGCTTTTGAAATATTGTAATTGGCGACTTTAAAGTAACCAAACATCAAATGACTGCAGAAGTGGTTTCTTTAACCACAGAGAGCATCAAAGGAAATGTCAGAGACACCTGGATGTTCATCAGTCCTCCATATTCCCTCCCTAAAACAAAGCCTGCCCTGATGGATTAAAATATTGCTAATGGTTGCTAAATCTGGTTTTGTTGCAGAGGTAATGCATTTATCTTCCTATATGGAAGGTCTGTCTGTGCTATGTGGGTTTGAGGGAATGAAAAAGAAAAAAAAGAAGCAACTCCTTCCTGGATGCGAGCGGTTTTTCTATTTTAATTGCTTGGTAATGAGGACCAAAATGCCGCTTGGATTCTTAGAGGCTGAGGTGTTCATTCGTTTATGTGGAGCACGGCGCCATAAATCACTCATGATGTGAGGTATTTACCTCACATCACTTAGCAGATGGGGTGGCGATTAGCATTTTTAAATGTACAACATGAGCAGTTTTCCCGCTGACATGTTTATTGACCCCTGCAGTAAGTCTTGCATACCCCCCTGCCCCCCTCGCTTCCCTCCTCTAGAACTAGCTGCTAATTTAATGCTAAACCCTTTCACTTTATGATTGTAACGTGAGGCTAACACCAAACCGGGGCGGCCTAAATCAATCAGGAGTCTTTTTTTTCAGTAAGCAGAGAAAGCTGCTTTTTGTATTTCCAAATCATCCCATTAATAAGAGTCCAAGACCAACAAGGTTGTGGGTGGAGGTGGAGGGGTGGAGATCCATTGTGCTGATTTACTCATTCTGTGCTGGTGAAAAACAGCTGCTTAATATCCCACTTGAAAGCAGCGCTCACTTCCTCTACTGTTAACAAGCCATTACAGTGAGTTATGCTCCGGTTCCTCCTCTGCATAAATTCAGCTTTTTTTTTTCTGTTTAACTAAGTGGCCCAAGTTTTTCAGGGAAACCCTCTTTGGGGTTGTTTTTTTTCCGTCACAGTTTTTTGTTGTTTTTTTAAGGGGAAAATGTCTGCTGAAGACACTTCTGATGTGCGTTCCCATGGAAACATGCATTTGTAGCCGCATGGCGTTCTTATAGTTGCGAGACATGCTTTAAGGTGTCACCGGGTTTTATTTATTGTACGTACTGGGAGACACGTTGCGTCCTTTAAGGTGTTAGCGTGAGCTAATGTCAGGGTGGGTATAATTGAGCAGAGTGTTGCATGACTGGTGATAAAAGCCCCATTAAATAAGTAACAGCTCCTAAAGTGGCATGCATGCAGCCTTGTAAAGCACGCTGCAGGAAAACACCACTTAGTCGCCTTCACGTGCTTTCTGCCCAACCATAACCTTGGCTTTATTGCTTCCCCAGGTGGACCGCCAGTCCCAGTTCATCCAGGGTTACCGGGTTCTGTACAGGCAGACGTCCGGGCTTCCTTCGCCCGGGGCGTGGCAGACCCAGGATGTGAAGGTGCCCTCGGAGCGCAGCGTCGTCCTGTCGTCACTGAAGAAGGGCATTGTTTACGAGATCAAGGTCCGGCCGTACTTCAACGAGTTTCAAGGCATGGACAGCGAATCGAAGACGGCGCGGACCACCGAGGAGGGTGAGACTCAAATGAATTGAGTTTGTGGAGATTAGCCTCTTGGCTAGTTGTGTGTGTTCTTCTGTATTTTTTTTTTTGTCATCATTTCAATGTATTTAAAGGTTTTCATAAAAATATACAGTACCTAGCAAACCTGTTATATTTCCATTCTGGAAGTATAACTACCAACCTCCAATTTGGGCCTAATAGTCATTCCCTCCACCTTTTCCACGACGTAAACTGCATCAGAAGGGCTTTGTGCAGCTTGTGTTGTCTTGTCGACATTGAACTGTTCATCTTCACTCCGACCACACATGGCCTTTACTTGCTTCATCTTTTTTATATTGTTGACTCACGATTGGCAGTGCTGCTGCCAAACTTCCCGTAATCCATCGCTCAGTATCTGCACACCTACACTGTGATTGGGAACTTCACACACCTCCTGCTACAAAGATGAGCTGTCACCCAGAGCTTAATTTATAGAGACTCTGACAAGGCCGTAGCGCAGCGTGGTAAAAATCACTCACGAAGACGCAACGAGGGCCTTTGTTTGGATGAATTTACTATTTTGACCTTTGCAGGGAGGAAAACTGCGCGCATCAATACCACGGCAGCCTTTAGGTTTAATGACTTGAGTTAGCTTGTATGCTGAAGGCTTATATAGCACGTCCTCTCAAAACCACGAAAAGAAAGATACAATCGCTTCAATGTGGGGGTGAAGCCTATCTTAACCCAACATATACAGGCCTGCGTGTGTTGGGAGACAGTTCACATCCTGTTGTGTTGACAGGCTCATTTATTTCCCTTTTCTCAAGGGGACCGTATCTCCTGTGGCCAGCGTGTGTATGCACTGCTCACACTGACTGGCCACAGGAGTGGAACTGCCACCACATCCCAGCTGTCCCCAACGCACACACACACCCCCACATGCCAGCACACCTATCTCCCATAGACCTCAGAGGCTACATGTCCCAGCTATTACCTGTGCTGATGATATCCCCCTACCCTGTCCTTTGTTCATATTCTGGTCTTCCAGAATTCCAGCCGTTTTCCATTTCTGTCATAATGCTGCTTCTGTTTCTTTTCATAACTAACACACTGTCAGACACTTTGCTCTGGGCTATTCAGGCTGCCTTGGATGACTAATGGGGGCCAGAAAAAAAATGGAAATTTGACTTTGCATTTTGATGCCTTAAAATTGGGCTTCTGTTTCTTTAAGAAGCTCCACTTTCAGCATATCATCACAACATTTCATGATGCTGTTTATAACCATTCTCAGGCGCATTGGACTGAGAAGTAGTTCGTAAGATGAGCTCAGCAGACTCACATTTCACTAGGTGTTTAAAAGCTGCTGATGCTAGTCTAGAGGAGCTGATGGGAACAGGTGTGGGGGAGAGGTAGGCTACAGGGAGGAGCTTTGTGGATATAGGTGGAGCTTTGTGAGAGGAAGTGTTTAGGACCCTTTGAATGGTTGCCATGGGAGATTCAAGGATTCCTCAAACATGCAAGAAAAAAATCAAAGTAACCAGCGGAATAACATTATGAAATGTTATAAAGATCAAAATTGTACTTAGTGAGTTAAAGATGTAATGGAAAGAAGAATGGGCAACAAACTTAGTTGAGATGTCGCTTAAAAGACTTAAAGATGTAAAAGCAGTTAAAGTGGAATTCCAAAGAAGTGGGCTCTACTTGACCTTTGAAAGCAAATGAATTTATTAAAGTTTATTAAGGTAAAAAAAAAAAACTAAATAAAAATGCACATCACAATTTTTCCATAAAAAAATATTTGAAGACCTTAGAAGTTGAGGCTACAAAATCCCAGTAAAATCATTTTAGGTTTGTGGTTGTAATGTGAAAAAATGTGAAATGTTCAACAAATGCCTTTGCAATGATCTGTGTACCTAAGCTGATAAATTGATTCTGGCTCCCATCTCATTACACCTGAAAGTCTACCTGAGGAGGAGTATACTTTAGGCAACAACAGTGCTTATTCAGGAAGAAAGGAAAATGATTTGTTGTCACCTAAATGTTCATTTGTTGGCTAATTTTCCACGTCGCTCTCTAGGGAGAGCCCACGCCTTGTCATTAACCATTGGCTACTTTTTAGTAATGATCGGCTCTGTTTGTCTTCCTCCTATCATTCAGCACAGCATGGTGAACACATGCGAGACAGGGGGGTCACATTCCTGCCTGCCATACATCACTCCGCTAATGGCCCTATTAGCACAGCCTCCAAGGCCTCTAATGAAAAATGTGTATTGTTTAGCACAAATATGCATGATAATCAGCTGCTAAATCATTCATAACATTAACTTTGAACGACATTGCCTCTGATGGCTTCCGCGGACAATCCGGGCACTTCATCACCTGAACGCAACGCAGCGCTGCGCACTGCGCCGGGCGCGTTCGCTCGATCAGATGCTCGCTCGGTAGATTGTTTCTAATCTGGCCAAGGTGTTGAGTTCATCATTGGAACCATTCATCTTCCGCCGTGCCAGGGCCTCCTGGCTCTCCCGGGGCCCGTGTGGCCAATTGCGCTGAGGGATGAGCACAGATTTACGGGGTGACACGTGCCATTTTGGATGGAGGTGAGGTGAGGGAGAGGCAGCACCAGGAGTAATTGACCTGTCAGTATTCCGCCGTGCCGACTCTCCCACCCCCAAACCTGCCAGCCACTGCGGAAATGAGAAAACATTATTTTTAAAGCGTTATTTCCAGTTGGGCCAACTGTTATTTATTTTTTTTCCGTCTCAAGCCTTGTGGGGTCAGAAGATTGTTGCCGTCAGAATAACAATGGAGGTTCATGAAAGCCCGGGCTGTTCTTGTTTCCATCCTCTCCACCTGTCTGCCTGCGGACGGAGCCGATGCATTCCCGGGTACCTCCCTCCGTCCCTACCTACTGGCTTTAGTTTCATCCGCTCGATCGATGAGAGTCTGTCGATGTGTTTACTGAGACATTGTTTCCCACCTATTAAATGCCCTTTTTTTTTTGCTTTTTCATATTTCTTTGGCGTCTGCTCTTCATCCCAATAAGCCCGTCGACCCTTGTGACCAAACCGGTCAACGACAGAGTCTTAGTGTGACTGAGAAGTCTTGCCTGACTCTGCCAGGCCATCATCGCACAAATCAATACCAGTATCCTCTGTGCAAATCCACCAGAGCAGAGCAGAGGCTGATATATGAAATCACAGTGAAATGTTAAAGACAGCCGATAGCCATGTCAGATCTGACCTGATCTTATCCTTACAAACCCGCAGTCAACTGTGCCTTCCCTACAAAATGTCATTCTTTTTCAAAGACATGTACACTGGTCTTGTCATTGTTTTTTTTTACCCTTTTCTCTTATGGTTCAATTTCAGGCACTCATATGGAAGAATAGAATACCTATCAAAAGTACTAAAAACACAAAATATAATGTATTTAATGTTTTAGTAAATTGGCCAAACTGGCTGGGGAAAAGAAAATCTAGGAAGGCTGCTGCGCTGCAAACCGGACCCAGATGAAACGGGAGATGGATGGATGGCAAATATTTGACTTTGGGAGTCACTTAATTAGAGGATATTTATATAGATTTGTTAGAGAATATTAGTGAACAAACCAAACAAGAAAACTAGGAAGACCATAGAACACAGAAGACAGGTCAGGGATGAAGAAGTGTTGGGTTATATTACATCATTAGTCCTAAGGTCGCAATGGGTAACTTATATAATATAAGACACAGTGTGTGAAAAAAATGAGGTCCTCTGCCTGTGGTCCTACTGCTATCTGCAGAAATTCTTTGCTCAGTTAGAAGCAACCAATCAGAGCCAGGAGGAGGGGCTTAGCCCTGGCAGCTCTTTTCTGACATGAATGCTCAGGATAGTTGTTAGCATGACCGCCAATGAATGGTTTCTCTGTGACGGTAAGTTGTTCCTAAACCATCAGCACATTTAGTAGCACGTACACAAGGAGGATTTACAGCAGTAAGGCCCTCCTCCAGGCTCTGATTGGTTATTTCTTATCAGAAACTGAGTATTTCTGCAGACTGCTATAGGAGAACAGAGAGAAGGCAGAGGAGCTTGATTTTTTTCAAAGATTCTTTGTCTCATACAGTCACAACTTTGTGACAGTTTTTAGAAGTATGGAAAAAAAAAACATATTGTTTATAAAAGTTGCATAATACAGCTTTAAGCTTCTCGTTGAGTAAACAGATTGGTGTTAACAGCATTGTGTTAGTCTGTTATGTAAAGTTCCAGTAAGTAGATTAAAGCTTTTGTGTGTGATGTCTGTAAACATCTCTGTTTATTCCCCATTTCCCATTGCTGACTATTGAGAAACCGTTTTAGAGCTGGCCATGCTGCGTCTGACCGTCGCTCCTCCTTCTCTTTCAGCTCCCAGCGCCCCCCCTCAGCAGGTAACCGTCCTGACGGTGGGAAACCAGAACAGCACTTCCATCAGCATCTCCTGGGACCCCCCTCCGCCCGACCACCAGAACGGCATCATCCAGGAGTACAAGGTCCATTTCAGGAAGCAACCATCATCCATTCCCACCGCACCCCTACACATCTAAATTAAAATCAACTTCTTTTTTTTTTTTTGCCTTCTCAGATCTGGTGTCTGGGGAACGAGACGCGTTTCCACGTGAACAAGACGGTGGACGCAGCCATCCGCTCCGTGGTGGTGGGCGGGCTGCAGGTGGGCGTGGTGTATCACGTGGAGGTCGCCGCCAGCACCAGTGCAGGAGTGGGAGTGAAGAGTGAACCTCAGTCTATAATCATCGGTGAGATAAATTGATAGAAATCTGTCGCGGCCTTTCGGCGTCCACTTTTTGAGAGAAAGTGATGCTGGAGGGAGCGGGGGGAAGCAACCAAACGGAAGATATTGTTGAAACGGTGTTGTTTGGAAATGCGCTCTGACTGTTTGTGATTTATGTGGAGCTCTGGCAGATTTTCTCTGATTTGACCCATAACTGATGACTTGGCCTGCAGCGTGTTCTTATTTCCCCAGTGTCACTCACATAATCCATCTCTGAGAGCAGAACACTGAGCTTGCACTCATAATATAGTTTTTTTTTTTTTTTTCCGTTTGCTTGTCTTCAGAAGGGCCTGGCCTCAGATGGCTTTGACGGAACAATGCGGATCAGCGTCTTTTCGGCGCGTCGCAGCGTTTGTGAATAATCCACGCGTTTGTTACCTTAAGAAGTTAGCGGTGTTACAGTGAGGTGCTTTGTGATCCCAGTTGTAGCTCGCTGCTAAAAATATTTGTCAAGTCAGCTAGCGGGAGCTGACGTGGAATTGGGGATCAATAGAGACCGCGGCGCTCTGCTCTCATTTCATGCAGTGTGTTGCAGTGGCGGTGGAGTGAATTAGAGGCTGAACAAAGCAAACAGCCTGATCACCTGGGGCTTTGCTGTGAGCTGCTAGACTTTTTCTTTTCCAGTCTGATCATTGTGTTTCACCTCACATCCTTTTTTGCTCTTTATCCAGCTTTGATGGTCAGCATCCTCCTCTAAAACTCGACAAAACCTTTGACGAAGCACAGCAACACCAGAGTGTCTTGGAAAACTTACGCAATCTTCAATTCAACTCAGACGACTTTATTTATCGCAGAAGGACAATTTCAGAGCACATGAATAGTACAAATATACTCAAAAAAATCTCTTTAAATGTCCTGAAGAAACTCTGAACCTTTAGAGGTGCAGAAGAAAAGTATTCCCTGAGCATGATGCAGCCAATACCATTGTTTAAAGGTGAAGATGATGTGCTTATGTCTGCTAGCAAGAGAAAAAACCTTAGATTGGTTAACAGACAACATAGGACTTCATTGATATAATATCAATATCCGATATTAATATTGCTCTTTTGGCTAAAACCCAATATTTACCGATATTACATGTATTTTATTACCTTCTTGACAACTTGAAATAAAACGGCCACACCTCTGACTTCACCACTGCTTCAGTTAAACTCCCCACAATCCTTTGCTCCATCACTGTCACTGTCACATGACCACACAAAAACCACATGACCGATCTCCTTCACTGCCTCTCCAGAAATAAATCACTAAATATTCTCTTATGTCTGGGTCTATATCTGGAACAGCAGAAGCATATGTCCATGTCACTGGATTGAAGACATGAACTATAATAAGGTACGAAACGTGTTGCAAAAATAGTTGTTGCTTTTGAGCTTGAGTCGTCGATACAGTGAATTTGCTTAGGTTGACGGGAAACGCTTCCTGCTTCCCTTCACTTCTTGGCGCTGCTGCATATTAATCTTGTCTGCTTTGTTTGCCCTCAGGGAAAGAGTTCCGGGACGTGATCATACATGGAAACCGGAACAACAGCATCACGGAGCAGATAACGGATGTGGTGAAGCAGCCGGCCTTCATCGCCGGCATCGGAGGCGCTTGCTGGGTCATCCTCATGGGCTTCAGCATCTGGCTCTACTGGAGGAGAAAGAAGAGAAAGGGTCTGAGCAACTATGCAGGTTAGCAACGGCTGGCTGCTCAGGTGCCTGAGCTAAAATGTTGAAAGAAAGTCCTCCACTTCTGTCTCTCTGACTCTCTCTCTGTACTCATTTTTTAATTGTTTTTTTTCTTCCTCTTTCTTCAAAGCGAGAATGTTTTATCATTAGATCATTATCCGTCAATACCATAGCCGCTGCTAGCGATATCATCAAGATGGATGCTCTGTTCCGGCTCCGCGGGGAGACAGATGTTAGCTCGGATTGTTTCCGGCAGGCTGCTGTTTTTTTTTTTTTTCTTGACAATTCCACCCACAGAGTTATTAGCCCAGGGTGGTGGAGTCGAGGTGCCAGAACGGAGCGGTTGGAGCCGCAGTTATAGTCCGGCTCTACGCCCACACGCTGACCCTTACATGTACTTGGTCGATATCCCCAAGCCAGTCCACTTCCTCTGCCAAGTGCAGCGGCTTTCATTACAGAGGTGGAAATGGAAATGAACTCTCTTTGGGTTTGTTTTTTCTTTCCCTATTAATAATCAAATATTCAAGAAAACCACATTTACGGGAATATATTTGCTCATTTTTCCGGGGAAAAGCGTGAATTGCGGCAGTGATGTTTGCTGTTTCATCTTCATGTGCTACATTTTGTGTTTTGTTTTCTGTTTGATTTGTGGGACCTGCTCAGCGGCCCCTGAGCCGGCTGCTTCTCTGGCTGCAGCGGTGCATCTCAGCTCCACTCCCCCCTACACACACACACACGCACCCCCCCGCACACCAACACATCCCCCCCTCTCAAAGCACTGCTTTGCTCTGCAGCCTTTTTTAACACACAACTTTTTCTGTCTTCTTGTTTTGCAGTTCAGTCCTTCACCTTCACCCCTGCAGGTATTGTTCATTTGTCCCCTCACCTCGCCCTCACCCTCACCTCCTCCTGAGCGCAGAGTCATCCTCCTATCTGCTTTTACTTCCCATGCTCAGACTACAACACTCTTGATCATGGCTAATAAAAAATACTTAAACATCACATGGGTGGAAACATTTTAACCTGCCAAACAACATTTACAAGTCAGTTTTTGCTATTAGCCATGATTTTTAACCCTGCATACTGAAACTGTTTTCCCTGCCAAGCCTAAAGCCGTTTTTTTTTTTTTGTTTGTTTTTTTTTCCTTTTGTCTGTCTCAGCGTTCTGGTTCTGGTTTCTGTGCTCGGTTTCATTCTATCCATATTCCTCCTCCTGCTGAAGTGTTCATTTTAGTTATTTCCAGTGATCAAGTCATGCTCTGCTTTATCTGTCCACATTCCTCTAGTTTCATTTAGACAACTGACTTTTGATTTTTTTTTTTTTTTTGCTGTAACATCTTTTACACATAGCTCTGGGCTGGACCTTCTCAGATTCCTTGGCTAAAATCTAATCTTAAAGGATCGGTGTTGTGTATTTTACAGACACAAGGTGCCATTTTATAGCACAATCAAGTAACTATGTTAAGTTTATTTATTTTTCTATCTCTTTTTTTTTTTTTACTTTTCCATAAACAAGTCAGAAATGAAGAAAAAAAACACACAATACTGGGGACGAAACTAATACAGGAATATATAAACAATATTTAAGCACAAGCTTATGATACCTTCACTTTGTTATAGATAAGCATCATCCAAATGTTGAACTGACATCTTGAACAACCCTGGCCAATAGAAGTAATAAAAAAATAAAAAACAAAAATAAAAGTAAAAATGTTCCTAATACTAATAAAAACGTGTTTTTAACGTTATGGAAATATTATATATATATATATATATATATATATATATATATTACACATAATTTTAAATAACTTTAACTTTGTAATTTGATGCCTTGGGAGCGTTCCCCACTCAGCTCCTCCAGACTAGTGGCAGCAGTAATTAGCAAACACCTGGTGGAACTGGAAGTTTGCTGATTTCATTATATGAACTATTTATCAGTCCAACGCTCCTAAGAAAAGTTAACAACATAATGAGAAGCATTGTTCTGATAACGTGCTGAAAAGGCAAAGTGTCAGAAAGAGCAGGAGCTTCTTAAAGAGACAGAGGCCCAATTTCAAGTCATCAAATTGAGAAGTCAAATTACATTTAAGTTATTTTTGATATATACAGCATTTTTATAGTAACTAGCAGTTACTATGATTGTGCTGTAAAATGTCACTATATGCCTGGAACATATTTATTACCGCCCTTTCTATGTAATTTCTGAACTTTGTAGGGACATCAGATAAAAGTGATGAATGCCACACTTTAGATTTGCAAAATTGTTTGAGAACCATTAATCCTTTTGCTTCCACTTTGCAAGGGTTAGAGTTACACTATGTTGTGCAGGTCATTACATAAAATCCTATGTAATGGGGATTACTTTGGGACGCCTCGCTTTCCCGCCTTAACCTTAAATAGAAAAAATTTTGTCAAAGCATGCATGAATATGAATGTGACCTCTACTTAATCTAAAGCATTACATCAGCACATTATGAAAGATGAATAATCTTTGCAAAAACTGTGTGGTTTTCAATCAGTCTTCTTCAACACCAAAGAGGAAGCAGGTTATTTAAAAAAAAAAAAAAAAAAAGCTTTTACTGGCAAGCACAGTTTAACGTTCAGTTCAGCAGAGATCCAAAGCTGAGACTGCGGGGTGATATTTGGAGAGTGCATCAGAATGTGATCGAGGGGTTTTACACTGCTGCTCTCTTTCTATTGACAATTAGCTGATGTATCGAGTGTCCTGTCTCAGTGCAGTAAAGCTGTCAGTACAGGAGAGGTAAATCACAACACTGGCATGGCACACAGCCAGCAGGAATTAGATTTGATGGAAATTTTATATGCTGATTACACTTCGTCAGCCCCCTCCCCAACGGTGATGCTTATTAAAGGGGATTAATCTGCATTCATATTGGAGAAAGTGCTTATCTAGGCCAGCCCGGACTAGTCGTGTCAGTCTGGCTAACATTAAAATGCTCCTCAGCAGCCCAAATGTCCCAGCCCTCAGACAGAGACTTCAGAAGCTTCCTCAGCCAGCTCATATCAATCCTCACCCAGACAACAAACTTTCCTTAAGCGCACCTTCTGCCAGTGGAGGAACAAAAGCTCCAGGCTTTGGCTCTGGTTGAATCAAGATGTCTGCCTGTCTCAAAAGTGGAATTTCTATCCACACAGAACTGCTGAAGGTAAACAATAAAATGCTACATGCAGTACCTTGTTGAAAGTATTCACACCATTTGGTCACATCCCAACCACAAGCTTCACAGGATGAAACAAAACCTTTGATACCATTAATGTTCAGAGCGCCCAAACCAAAGCTGGAGAATGTAGCTTTTATATATATATATAAAAAAAAATAAAGTTACATATTTGTAAGCCTGAAAATATCAAGCTTCTCTGCCGCCACTTTGTGGTCCTAGTGCCATCTGCAGAAATACACAGCTCAGTCTGAAACAACCACTCAGAGCAAGGAGGAGGGTCTTAGCGCTGTCAATCAACCTCGTGTACGTGATGTAGCTGTGCTAATTGAAATGAGAAACAACATATCGTTACACAAAAACTGTTTGTCTACCATCATCTGTGGCCATGCTAACATAACAATAGAGCTGATTACACCTTCCAGCCCGCAGGGTCTCAACTATGCTACAGCTGGGATGGCCAGCTGAATGCTAAGGCTAGTTAGAATCATGGCGGATAAACAGTTGTTTTGTAATGGTAAGTTGTTTCTCCACCATTTGCACTTTTAGTGGAACGTATATAAAGAGGATTCTCAGTGCTAAGACCCTCTTTCTGGCTCTGATTGGTTGTTTCTGAAGCTTTTGTAAGGAAACCCAAAAGGTTTTTGAAACAAATAATAATTTAAAAGATAATTATCCCTGATACTGACCAGATGGATGTAAACTTTTGAATTTGAAGAAATTAAAACGGACATTTAGCTAATTGAAATAATGTTGATCATTTTAACTAAGCTAACACAAGAACAGTTTGGTTTGAATTAACATCAAACATAAAAGTGTGTCTTTTCTTCAGTATATGTAAATATCTGGTTTCAACGGTAGATAATGCATATTTCATCCATTCTTTTATGCAGATTAGCTTAAACTCTGTCAGATTGGATGAAGGGTGTCTGAACAACAACTTTCAAGTCTTGCCTAAGATTTTCAGTTAGATTCCATCGTAGTATGGTTTTGTATTTTTAGTATCATTGTCTTGATGGAAGGTGAACCTCTGTCCCCGTCTCGATTCTTTTGCAGCTCAAAATACCCCACATACATCACACTTTCAAATTTTAATTTGCAAAACAATTTAGCTCTAATTTGTTTCAGTTGTTTGCGTGAAATCCCCATTGGCTACTTCTGCAAGGTACTGAGAAGGTTGAAGAAGTTCTGATAGGGATTCACTGTTTTAGCGACTCCCGTCTGCAGAGTTCTCATCTGTTTTGGGAGTTCCTCCTGGCTCTCGTCTGTTTCTCAGGAAAAAAAAAAAACATCGCTTGCCCAAGCTTGTTCTGGAATCAACTTGAATGAAACTGGAAAAAAAAAAAAAAAAGAGGAAGAATGTCGAGCGTTCTTCTCTTTAATCTCCATCTGTGGAGCAAATGAGCCAAATTACTAACAGCTTTCCTTCCTCTCTCTCTCTTTAGTGAAGCAGTTCTCTGATATCTTTCCTTTTTTCTTATTGGAATGAGGTGAATTCCATAAACCCGACGGTTTTCGCTTCAATCCATTGAAGTTCTTAAAAGCTTAGAACTTTCCCTGCTGCTTTGTCATCATGAGGATGCCTCAATTTAGGAGTTTTACAAGCCAGAGGGGGAGTTCTTCCTTTTATCTCTGCATTTTGTTCCTGGATCAGACCACATGCATGGCTTCTGGGGATTCCTGCTAGCCGCATGACCGGTGTCTCAGATAAAAAATAAAAAAAACTCAAAGTGATTAATGAGCCCTCTGCCTTTTCTAATCATTTTTTTTTGTTGGAGTTTAATCACAAATCTGATAGTGACTCGGCAGCAAAATCAAAGAGATGAAATGAGTTTTGCTTCTCATCTGGCACCTTGTCCTTGAAGAGCACATGACATCTTGATTTATGTAAATCGAAGCGATATGCAGGCTGAAGAAAAAAGGAACCAAAGACATTGCCCACAGAGGGACAACCGAAACCCATGGTGAATCCATTAACAATACAAAACACAAAGGATGAGCACTTTGCTGCTGAAGCACAAGGGCAAACTGGACCAGACTAGTAAGATAGAGGGCATCGTCTTACTTGTAGTAGTGCAAAACTCATCTGAACTTTTTCATAGGTCTTAGTGTTATAAATATAAACTGGAATGTCTTCTTGGGTTCTTTGTGACAGACCAAAATGACACATCTCCTTCAATATTTTCGATAGATTATTCGCAACGTTTGGAGTGCATTTATATTCTACCTGCTTCGCCTCAAAATAAAAGAACTGTCTAGCCATCCTAGTGCCAAACTTTGTAGCGGAAAAAGAGAGTTTTTGTCAAAATTGGCGTGTGTTCCATTAAGCAAATTTGTTTCAAAATGTCAAATTGCGCAATTCTATGGCTTCCGAAGGCTAGGGACGGCTTTGTGATGTCTTTAAAGCCATGTTTGTATCGCCCATAAACATAATGCTTTTTTCTTTTTGTCCTCTTTCTTTCCTTTCTCCTGCCTTTAGTGACGTTCCAAAGAGTCGACGGCGGTCTGATGAGCAATGGAAGGTGAGTACTGCCACCAAAATAAAAGCGTCTGTTCTCGAATCCTCTGGCTCACACAATCTTTCCTCCGGAGTCACGCATGAAGTCCACGGCAACCGCTCCCGATTCTAACGCTGATAAATGACGGATGGCTTCCAAAGATTACCAATACCCGTTCTAATGCCTACCGCACAGGCCTGCCTCTCCCCCCTCCCTCAAATACACATCCCTACCACATCTCCATTTATGCATCGATAGATATACTCATAAATCTCCTCAGCAGAATTAACAGAAACAATTTAAGCAGAGAGAGGCTTTTATTTTGTCATTTATCTTCCGCCTGCTGGCTACGGGTAACCCCAAAGCCCTCTTGAGTGATAAATTTCCCTGTCACCTTGCGTGGGCGGCTGGGATCTGAGCACATGTAATAATGTAAAAATAATTACCCAGGGGAGAGGTGTGCGTGTGGATGTGTGTGTGTGTGTGGACATCTCCATGCAGCCCTGCTCCATTTCAGTGCGTTAGTGGAATGGGACAAACTGCAGTGAGCAGGGCGCGTCTCGGTGGCACCAGTCGTCCTCTGTGGGGATTCATGGGACTCCCTGGAGGATCCCAGGTTTCTGCTTATCACATCTGGCCCGCGACAAACCAGCACATCTCCAATGCTCACTGAAAGACCGTGACTAAACGTGACCCCGCTTGTCTTTCTTCTTCTGGGAGGGTGTTCATCCCGTAATCTGGCATCAGCGTTTTTTGTTGGGTTTTTTTGTTGCTTTTTTGTTTAATATCTCTTGCATCAATGCAGTAAAAGGGCGATTTTCACCCAATCGTTCTGCGAGCTGCCAGCAATCCCTTAATGAATTAGCCACACCACTTGCTTGTCATGCCGCTTCTCATCTACTTTCTGCTGTTATGTTTTTCTTTCAATTTTCCACATAAGCGGTTCCAATTCTCACTCCGTGTCTGTAATATTTTTTGGAGGGGATGCTTTAGAATCCTTTTGTCAGCAGCTCTGAACGCCACAATTTTCTCGAGATGCACCAATCAATCGGCCAGAAATTCTGAGTTGCACAGTTTCCGTTGATTGGCTGTGATCAGTGATCAGCAGGCCAAACGCTGCAAAATCAACTTCTCCCGCTTTTTATTAAATCCTAAAATATCCCACCATATTCCGTCTATAAATGGAAATTTCAGTTATAAGACCTATAATAGTGTTGTTATTTTTTAAAAAATATGAAAATGATGACTGACTGAAGACGTGTTGTCATGGCTGCTTTTCCTTGAATAGTGGCACTGCTCAGGTTTTAAGGTAGCCCAGGTTGGGTATTACGTCGCAAGTAGTGCCATAATACTACTGCTTTAGTTATGAATCACTTTACAACAACAACATATGTGACAAAAGAGCTGTACAGATAAAATGAAAGAACATTTACAAGTTGGAAAGGACAAAAGAGAAAAAAAAGACGACAATGAAAACAAAACACTTATACAAGCAAAAGTCCCAAAGTGTGTTAAAAGCCAAGAGTTTTAAGAAAAGTTTACAATAAAGGGCCATTCTGCTATGAAACAGAAATAATAATTTGCCATTCCCATCATTTTGGTGCATCAGCACTAACAGTTCTGTCTCCTCTGAGCTTCAGTGGCGATTAAAGCAGGTGTTGGTATTTTTGGGGTTGTGAGCAGGTTCCACCTCCTCCTGGAAAAGTACATCAGCATCTCCATAGCATTCCAAGCAGAGAAAAAAAAATACAGTGCTGTAAAATTAGACATCTTTGGACTCGATAAGATGCAGAGCACCAACTCCAGCAGGTGACACGGCCCCTCAGATCATCACTGGCTGTGGAGACGCCACCCTGAACCTCAAACTGCCTCTTCCACCTTGATTTTCAAATAAAAGTCAAAATATACTTTTATCTGTAAGGAGGACTTTGGACCTTCTGTCTTGTGGAGTACATTAACACACGTAATGCAGCGGTTGGAGCCCATGGACTGGATACATCTGTGTGTGTTGGCTCTGGAAGCGCCTGCTCCAGCTGCAGTCCACATGTTCTTGACTAAACCCTGCTTCACAATTGTCTCAAGATGTTGCTGTAATTTCCAGACAATAAGCTGCTAATTTTTTCAACACATTTTGAACACTGCGATGCGGGTAATATGTGGCTTTTCATCAGCTGGACTGCTGCATGATGAGGAGGACAGACAAGATAAAGAGTGAGAAGAAAGTTTCATTAAAACAACAACAAAGGAGAGACTGAGGAAAGGATGTGTGAGGTCAGGGATGATACTGTTGGAGGACACACACAAAAACCATCACCGGTCCTAAACGAACACAACCACATGCCTGAAAGACATCATTCTCACAACGTCTCCCTTTGTTCTCTGCTTAGCTGCTGCTCCTTCCCCACACCGGAGCCTGCTGTGAATGCTAAGGCTAGTTAGCATGACCACCAATGATGGTGGATAAACAGTTTTCCTGAAACAGTGTGCTGTAACTCCACTATTAGCACATTGAGCAGTGTGTACACGAGTGATTGACAGCACTAAGACCCTCCTCCTGGCCCTGATTGGTTGTTTCTGATCAGGACTGGAATATTTCTGCAGATGGCAATAAAAGCACTGAGAGGAGGAAGAAGAGATAGATTTTTTCCTCAGATTATCTGTCTCATGTTATACCGTCACAACTTAGTGACAGTTTTAACACATATGCAGGAATCATACTGTTTATAAAAGTTAACATGCTGCAGCTTTAAGGGACATCTGTTGAATTTCTCTTCTTTTTGGCAAATGTTTCAGCGGTTTAAAAGTCTGTTAGCTTGACCACTTAGTCACATTTGTCTTAGGGAAAAGGAACCAGCCAGCAAATAAACAAAAGTAAACTACCTCATTACATTTTATTTCTTTATTTTGGATGTACATGCACCCACCCCCAAAAACACACTGATGTACACACAGGATGTTGTGACACAAAAGACATTTTTTATTAATGTTTTTTTCCCCACATTTTGTTGATAATATAAGTTAAAAAAAAAAAAAAGTCAAATAATTGTGATAAAACATTTTTTTAAAAACTCCAGGTGCACAACATGGACACTTGTGGCATTTTGACAAGTGTGAAATATATATTTATCTTTTTCTCTTCAAAGTTAGTGTTGTGCCTTATATTCCTCTGCTCTCAATAGTCTAGAAATTACGGTATCCCTGCTGCTGGTGCACATTTTTTGACACACTTTTGTGAACAGCTTCTTTAGCGATGACCGTTTGTGGATTTTCTTGCATTAAATATGTTTTTTTCACTGCTATTATGTAACATTATGTAATAGTCCTATTTTTAAGATATTCTTTTTTTTTCTTTTTTTTTTTTACTGAGATGCGTCTGTTCTTTATTGCATTAAAGAGGATCATTTTTATAATCTCAAATTTTCAATTTGGTTTCAAAACTACTACTGTAATCCTCCGCACAGAACCTGCTGCCAGGTTCTGTGCATGTAATGCATTATATTTTGCCGAAGAAAAATACTTTGATCAATCTTCATATGCATTGATAGTAGCCATCACCAGCCTGGGTGATGCGTCTTGGACCTCGCCGTCGAGCCTTTGGTCTGCCTCTGTTAGCCACTCTGACGCCATCACATCCCAGATGTCAACTCTCCCATCTCTCCTGAACGTGAATCTGTGAAGCTGATGGTATCGGGCAAAAATAATAATAATAATAATAATTTGTTGCATGTAATGTTGTAATGTTTATTGCATTAATTAGGCAACGGCAAATGACGCCACATCTGTTTCCATTTTCTCACTGGCTCGAGCCAAATTGCCCTGACTGAACAATTATACTTAGTCGATCACAAAATAAATGATTCATGGAAGATGAATAGGCTTCAGATTGTAGAGACCTGAACAATTTGGCTTTGGCTGCTCAGTTAAAATTGATAAAAAGCTGATAAGAGTTCCTTAACCCCCCCTGCCAATAGGGAGATAGTAATTACAGTAGGAGCTAGTAATAACTTCCTATCTCCACACTGATCAATGTTTTAGCAGAGTAGATTCACTCCTTTTGGCAGAGCGAAGAGTGCTGAGGGAACAGGTTTTAATAAATCCGTTGCCATAGAGATTCCTATCCATCCCAAGATCCGAAACCTAAATGAGATCATCTTCTCAGAGGGTTAATCCACAAAGTAATCTGTGTTTCCCATTGTGTTTAGATAGCATCTGTACTTTAAATTCAAGTTTAATCAACTGGTCTGCCGAACCATAAACAACAGATTTATACAGTCGGTTTGGAATTAATCTGCCTTGCTCTGCATATTTATCGGGAGCTCGGCGTCGGCCGGGTTCGCCGCTATTTATGGATTCACTCTCGCTCGTCGCAAGTTACTGAAATGTTTGGGAAGGAGGAAGGATTGTTGCTCCAAGTCGAATTTCATCTCCCAAGGTTGCCATCCGTCCTCGGGTTGGCCGGGGATTAAAAGTTAAACGTCAACATTTCATCAGCCGGATGTCCCCGAAACCTTTCCAATCCCCCCTACACACACACATACACACACCAACACACATCTTTAACAAATACCCTCGGTAGAGATCAGTCTTATTGTAATTATGCTTTGCCGAAAACCGCCGCGTGACAAATGCAAGGACAATACAGCAATTTCCACCGTCTGCTCCTTCCTTTCCAAGTGCTACTTAGAAGAACGAACAATGCCTTTATACTCAGCTTTTTTTTCTTCTTCTTTTGCAGCTTGAAAGACTTTAAAATATACAAAAGACAGAATGGGGATGTGTAGATGTGTAGTGGAACAATAAAAGGAAAATAGGGTTAGGAAAATATGGTATGGGAAGAAAGAATGATGGCAGCGGTGGAACATGGCAGCCAGAAACAGAGGTGGAAGTACAGGGAGAGATGTATTACCCTATAAAAGTGCATGTGTCTGATGCACAACCATCAATTTGAATGACTTGTCTCCCCCGAGGGCCTGCTTTGGCATTCAGGAGCCACGGCGAGGGCTCTTAGCCTGTCGCCAGGACTGTAGTTCATTTGAACTCCTCCCTTTTGCTGAACAGCTTTTCTCATTAGAACCGGTAGCTGAGACGGAGAGCGACTGCAGCACTCCCATTACCTGGCCTTGTCCTCGGGGTTTGACTCTGGGAGCCAACCCATCACCCTGCTGGAGCTCAGACAACGAGCCCCGCCGTCAGGCTGCCAGCTCTGACGCTAACTATGTCGCAAAGCTTCGCTGGTCGCGCATTCCATAATGGGCTTCAAATAAAGCTACAAGTACAGAAGGAAGATGTTTATATTTCAAATGTTCTCTGGACTTTTTTTTTTACTGTTTTAATTAATATGTTTTGATCCAAGACACTCCATTGTAGCTTTGTCCTGCTGGAAGGTGAACTTCTCTACAAGTCTCAGATCTCCTGCATCCTCTAAAAGATAATTTTATTTTAAGAGATCCACGACGTTTAACTCTGTCAACCTTCTCTGACAGATTTCACTGTTCTTATTATTTTAGTAATTGAGTAATCTATTAATTATTCTGACAACTGATCAAGCAATCTAATTAAAAGCTGTCCAGTTCTGTAGCATCTACTTAAGCTAGTAAAAATAATTTTTAATAAAGTTCTGTGGCCTACCAGGGAATGTCATTGACTGCCATCTTCATCGTCCTCCTTCACAGTAACATCTCTAAAGTCGTCTTCTTCTCCTGTGTCAGAATTGAACAGCCTCAGAATTAGTTCATTGTAGACTTCTTCAGTGCCACCCGTTATCTGTGTGACAAAAGTCACAGCCTATTGTCCAGAAATTAAGGAAGAAAGTTCAACTTTAGGTTTCCTCTAACCAGAAAACCTTCTTTGATGTTACTCAAATATCTCATAAAAGAATAATGATTTTCTTTCAACAATGCTTTGTTGTCATTGTTCCATAAAGGCCACATTTGTTTACCTTGACACGAATAGATGTCTAATCCATAGATTCTACCATCTGAGCTGTGGTTCTCTGAACACTGATCTCTTTACTTCTTCTTTAATGTTCTCTTTGCCCATCTTTCCAAGAAAATTTCCCTAGCAAACCTCTATAGCCTTCACTAAACAAACGTCTGTATGCTGACATTAATCTAGACACAAGTGAGAACCATTTGGTAAACAAATGACCTTTGAAGGCAATTATCAGTAAGAGGGTTGCACACAATATGTGTTTTTTTAAGTGCAAAATGTTGAAAGCCTTGCTTTTTCACTTGACAAGTGTTCACTACTTTAAAATCCTATTAAAACACACAGTAGGTTGGGGTTTCACACATTTTGTTAGCATTTCGCCGACTTACTCAACGTGTCCAAATGAACATAATCGACAAAGACATTTAGGTGCCTCCTCTCGTACACCTTGACCTGTGTTGCCAACGGTAACAATCCTCAGAAGTTATTGTCCAGAACAGCATCCCTAATGGCCTCCCAGCAGTCACCCGTGACGAGGTAAAGTCTTGATGGACTGTTTTACAGTCCGACACGGCGCCTGTTAAAGGGAACGGTCCACTCCTACGTTCTGGTTCCCACCACAACGCCGCAATGCCACCAGGCTTTCAGTCCCCTTTAAACTCTGTGGACATCTCCACTCTGGATTAATGCTGGATTAATGAGAAGACACAGCAGGATGGGTTAGGTTTATGATATACATCACTGCCATTATCTGCTCCTGCACATGTGTGTAAAAGGCAAAAGTGTGCATTAATGTATGTATCCACAGTGTGTTTTTGCATAAATAGCTGAATGAAAGTGACAAAGGCACAGCGGGAGAGAAAGGGAAGCAAACTGCTCTGCTTGCCTGAAGGGATTCCAACTTTCTGAAACCAGAAATGTACCAGAGTGCTGTTTCCCCTAGAAAGGTTTCCTTTGGTTCACAGGCTTATCTCACAGAAACATGTATTATGTGGCAAAAAGTAACGATTAAACTAGTCCTGTGAATTTATTAATAAATTTAATCAGATTAATCACACTCTACTGTTGTAATTAATCATGATTATTCACTATGCTGAACTTTGCAAGATGAAATGTAAATATGCACGTTTTGACAAAATGTTTTTTAAAACAGTATTTTATTGTGCCAAATGAAACATTTTTGAAGATTCTGTTTTTCAGGGTTGCATATTGAGATGACGGTGTATTAGAACGTAAAGGAAGAGTAACATTTCTGTCAAAAAATCAGACATTTTCTAGAAAAAACATGGCAACAAGAATGAAAGCAAGTTTGAAAAGTCAAAAATTTCCTAGAAAAAACTCAGACATTTTGAGATTAATCTCTTAAGTTTCTTCTCAAAGATTTCTGAGCTTAATCTCACTCCTCACTTTAAACATTTTTGATTATTGCTAGCTTCAACTTATGTGTAATGTCCTATATTTAATTTTTTCCAAATCCAGAAATCTTATGAAAACACATTATGAACGTTGTGTTTCAACCTTTTGTTTTCCTCCAGCCGTCCAGGCCTGCTGAACGCCAGTGACCCGGGTTACCCCTGGTTAGCCGACTCCTGGCCGGCGACCAGCCTGCCCGTCAACAGCAGCTCCGGAGGACCAAACGACTTGACTAAATTTGGTCGAGGAGGTGAGTGCACTGCAAATACTTCAAAACTAAAACCGCAAGAAATGAATGTCGGCCTCCCCGCCTTCCTTTGTGCTCAAACTGGTGTTTACCATGAACATGTACGCATATGAAATGCACACGTTGGCGCATATTTCATACGTATCCGGACATATTTATATTTCGCAGTAGACAGCGGCTCAAGCATTAACAGCAGGGGGACTCCGCTGTCACCAGGCTGAGTGATGGCAGCTAGTCCAGCTTGGTGTCATTGGCCATACTTCAGAGTAGGGGAATGTGAAGGGGAGAGGCAGGCGGGGGGGATGGATGTTTGAAAGGATGGTCTTGAGCAGTGAGTCGTGAAGGACAGACGCAGCTTGACTGGCGCAGATGTGGACACTTCCGCCGTGGCTTTACATCATCTCCCCTTCACTGGGCATGCAAACCACGTGGTTTCTGTTTCCCTTACTCTCTCTTCATCTGGTGCAGCAGGCACATGCATGCTAAACACGGCCGTTACTCCTCATGTGTGGGAACGGAAAAGGGAGGGTTTGGAGATATCCAGAGGATACCAGGGGGAAAAACACAGCTCTTCGTCCTAAGAGCAAAGAGGTGGGGGACATTACAACCAGCTTTATTTTATTCATCTGAGCATTTCCTCTGTCTGTCTGTAATGTTGGGTGTGTTTTTGTTATTTGGTCTTGAATTTGACTGATTTCATTTTTCAACACCAGATGTTGATAAATGATTAAAGAATTTTGAAATAACTTGCAGTTCCGCTAGCTAACTGTTAGCATGTGCCGTCCAATTCCACTTGATTCCCATCTCCTTTCAGTGCTCTGTCTGGGATTTCTCCAACTGACCTTGATTCCTCTGGTAGAAATTCAACCGGGCCAATCAGCAGGCAGAAGAACAAGTTGTGATTGATGACGTAATTTTTTTTGTGCTGGTAGTAATGTAGTCTCCTGTAGTTTTAGTAACGGCAGCGTATTCCGTCTGTGTTGGTCTGTCTAAATACTGAAAAACATCAAGAGCCATCTTGTTCAGCTTGCCACTTGTCTTTGCAGTGGAGGATGGTTGTTTACAGTGCAGGCAATTTCCAGTAAGCTTCATAGTATCAAATTGTGTGTTATAGACAAACATTAGTGATTGGGTAAAATTTAAAACTTTAACAGAGTCATCTCCAAAATCTAAACATTTTGAAGCAGGCAGTGCTTTAGTTTTAACTTTTGTGACTTATTACTGGTAAGCATTGTTATCATCCAATGTTTTCCCTCCATAATGTCCTTTAATAAGAAAATTAGGCATGAAATTTGACACAGTTTCAGCTATAGCTTTTTTTTGTTAGTTATTGCTAAGAAGCTGTTGAAATAACAGATATTCCACCTGATAAAACGAGAACAAGAGAAAAATAATTTGATCTTTCAGAATATTTTCTCTTCTTCATCTTACTTTAAAAAAATCATCCAGGCAGCATCTCTAGTCAGCATACGGGTTAACCCTGAATTAGCTCCCTCTTCTTCTCTTTACCAGATCTCCCCACTGGACAGGGAGATAAAACGGGCACCATGCTGTCCGACGGAGCCATCTACAGCAGCATAGACTTCACCACCAAGGCTAGCTACAACAGTCCCGGTCAAACGTCCCAAGCCAATCCTTACGCCACCACTCAGATCCTCCACTCCAGCAGCATCCATGAGCTGGCCGTGGACCTGCCCGACACCCAGTGGAAGGCTTCACTTCAAGCTAAGCAGGAAATGGCAAACCTGGGCTACTCCCTTCCTGACAAGAACTCCTGCAACAACAGTAAGTCCAAGATCCCTCTCACACCTGGTTACATCAAGCTTTGTTCTTGTGTTTAGCATTTCAGATTTTATTTCTTCTAAGACTTTAATATAGACACATTGTAAGGTGACATGTGCGCAAGATCCCACCAACCAGCCCCCTGCTGGAGGGCAAAAAAACTGTTCACTGACGATGACTACCAATAGCTTTAGCTGTCAGGTTGTCAACGTTATGCGCAAAGTCTTAAATGTACGCATGATATATGAAAGAAAAAGGGATGCAGTGCTTTGCTACTAATTGACAGTACAATGAAAACTAGATAACAAAAACTAGAGGGAAGTTGGCAGAGGGAAGTGGGTCAGTTTTGCTGGCTTGACTTTGACAAACTTAACATGTAGACGTGTTGTGGAATTTGGTGTGTTTCGGTTCAGTAAAAAAAACACCAACTCTGACAGATCATCAATAGAACAGGTGTTTAAATTGACTAATCAACCAACTCTATGTTCAGATATCACTTATTAATAAACGCAAAATGAACATCAAGCCTGAAAACGTGATACTGTAACGAACTGAATGATTTATTCTTTGTGTGGGATGTTTTTAGTGTCGAGTCCTGACACATTAGTTGAGCTGTTGTTAGTCAGTTGCTATGGCAACAAGCCTGTGTGTGGCAAAGTCAACACAGAATGAGAAAGGGGAAGAATGCTAGTGGTTTTCAGTTGTTTTTCTGTGTGATTTTTCCCTTTGCTGTGGCGCACTGCACTGGATTTATACTATCGACATCTCCAGGTTTCATTTTGTTAACAGAATTTTTCTACTGCAGTAATGCAGCTATAGATGGCAAGTTAAAGGATTGTCTTTTTGCCCTCCAGCGTTGTGCCTATGCGCAATATTTCCGTATGTAAACAGTAACATGCAACTTGTCTATATCTGGCCCTCTCTCTTTTGTGAGGGAAGTTGAACTCAAGTTTGTTCCGTTGTAAAAGCTTAAACTTAAACTCCAGTCTGAAAATCCCTTCTAACCTCACTGTGGTGGAAAGTGGACGTCTTTAAAAGTTTATGTGTAGTTATTTTCTAGCAGTCATCATATTGGTTTCTGTGGTTGAGGTTAGTTACACCCCCATGAAAGAGCTTCACAGCTGAGCCGTCCATTAATCTCCTGCGAAGTTTTCATAGCGAGCCTACTCCTCCCTTAGCTTTAGCATAATTGCCAATCTGTTTTATATTTCCTAATATTGAAGAAAATCATCTAAGATCATTACCATGAATTTGAGAAGGGATTTTCTTTTAAATTATACTGTAATGGCTCTATTTTAATACATATTTATAATCTGATTTTCCAGCACTCTAAAATCAATTCATTTTATTTTATTTTTTTTCCTACTTTGTCCCCTCTTTTAATGAGTCTTGTGATAAAATGTGATTATATCTTTCTGAACTGGGACAAATATTGAAGCATAATCTCCACTGGTGACTCTCTGATCCCATTCCAAGAAAGGAGAATAGTCAGGGGAGAAGATTAGAACCACAAATACATATATATCAAAAAAGAAAGTCTGACTTTCCCAGTGAATGTGTTGTCTGTTGCTCTTAAGAAACTGAACTGTGAAATCCACGCGTTGATGCTGTTTCCTGAGTTGATCCTGCTTGCTTTTGTTGCTCTAACTGCATGTTGTTGCATGTGCTTGTGCTAACTGCCAGTCACCTGATGCCACTGTGATTTTTGCCCTCTAACCTCCACTGTAGCCCTCCTTTTCATTCCCGACTACCGATTGGCCGACGGATTGTCTAATAGAATCCCACACAACCAATCACAAGATTTCAGCACCACCAGCTCTCACAACAGCTCAGAGCGAAGCGGCAGTCTCTCAGGTTGGTTCACGCAGCAGAGAGTGAAAGCAGTCTGGGACGCTTTGTTCCCCAGCCCATCTTTATGATTGACCTATGTCTTAATTGCTTTATTGATCTGTTATTTGCATGTGCAGACAGCATTTTCATAAACACCTTCCCTCCTCCCCTCACTGAAGGCGCTTTGTTCAATCAGTTGCCTCCCGTGTTTCCACTTCTTTGTAACTTTTTGGGATAATTCCTATTTTATTTCTACAGGAAAAAGGCTTTTGTGTGTATACAAGTGCATTTTAATGAAAAGCTAAGTTATTTCAGTGATTCCATTCAAAAAGTAAAACATAATTTTGAAAATACAAAGCTATTTTGATTAGTAAAACATCCAGTTAATAGAAGCTCAAACTCCACCAGTTTGCGTTTTCTAATTTACAGTAAATTTTCTGATTTACTGAGTTGGTGTCACTGAGCCTGACTGGCCAGTAAACTGACCTCACCTAAACTCCATGGAGGCTTGGCTTCGAGGCGGGTTTATGTTCAGGTCAGGGGTTGAGGCTTGAAGGAAAAATGAGAAACTCCACACCAACTGAAACACAAGAACTGGATGCCAACATTAAAGCAACCTGGGTGTTTTTACTGGGTCTCTGCAGGTTTCACCAACTGAAATTTACGATTCTTTAGGAACTTTTTAAGACCATCATTACCAAATTTATGCATAAAAATATTTATATGTGTGTGTGTTTGAAATTCACTAAACCTCCAACTTCATCATTTTGTCGCATCAAATGCAGCACCGCTGACCGTTTTCTGGAGAGCTTTAGCCACCCCAAGGGAGCAAAACTGAACATTTCTGAGGTCTTTGTTTGACTCTTAGTATCAGTTCTGTTCTTTTCACACTGCATATGGCTCTTTACAGTCTTAACCCTTGTAGTGCCAAGCTTTTTTTTCACAGAAAAAACATATGAGTTAGCAACAGATGTGAGCCAGAGGCAAAGACATCGTCCAGCCAACTGGCAATGAATTTACACTTACTCAGGATGGACGTAAACAAGCTAGCTAAGGTGTGTTAGTAGCTTGTTACTGGTAGCCTCAACCTCAACTGCCTCGAGTCACAGAGGCAGTTGCCTGACAGAAAAATCCCAAAGAGAAACAAAAACTACAAGATTAAATAGTCGCAGCAAAAGTTAAGCCCTGCAAGGTTTCCCCCAGAAAACTCACTAAGCCTGGTAGTTGGGTGCTAGGGCAGTAATTCATCCAGCGCCCCGTTGTGTTTTTGAGTTACATTTTTTAAAAAGTTGACAAAAAATTTTTAAATATCACTTGATAACTATGTGTTATTGAAAGATTGGGAGATTAATACCTTAACACCAACTATGAAGCCTTAAAAAAGCAAAACAATTTAAAAAGACTTAAAAAAAATAAGCAATGCTTATCCTGGTGGGGCATAAGTAAAGCCTGGTGGCCCACCAGGCTTAAAATACACTGGGGAAAACCCTGGACCTGTGATTCACGTATTTAAGTCTATCTTACAGTTTTTAAAAGTAATTTTAAGTAATTTTGAGACTTTAATTTTTGGTACATGAATTAAGACATTTTAAAGAAAAGCATGTTTTAACACTGGTTGAATGGCTCTATGCCACACCTCATTGATACAAGAATTCATCCCAAAGGTGTCTCAGGCAGACATTAAAATAACTTTTCATAATTCTCATATAACTCAAATTTGATGAGAAACCAAATTTGGGCTTTTCATTAGCTCTTAGCCATAAACACATTTTTAAAATATATCACTCTGTTTTGTTTTTTATTTAAAATATTGACGTAAACAAACTTTTCGATGTTTTTCTAATTTACCGAGTTGCACATTAAGCGCAGTGATAAGTGACTTCTGTTAAGACTCTATCAGAGCACAAAGAAGTGGAAGCAGAACATGGCTGACAGGAGTGGAGGCAGAGGGAGTTTTCAGACGGAGTGGACTTTATCCACACGTGCACACACAGACACCATTAGAGATGCTTGGCTGGCTAAAGTGGCAAAAATACCTCCCTTTTCCCTCATCCCCTAATGGTGGCCGACTACACTAAAACCCATGTTCAGAGAATTACAATGTCATTTATAGGACACCCAGGCAGCCCTCATGCCTGCCTCCCTTCCTCTTTCGTCTTTTATCTAGTTACAAGCCACTGCCTTAACTGCTCTCTAATTCAATGCTGTGCGCACAGTGAGGCAGCGTGAAGGATCTGAAGTGGCCATGCCTTACAGGCAGATTCTTCCTATAGACATCCAGCTTGTTGGGTGGGGACTCCAGTCTGGCTCTGGTCTGTTAAAATTGATTCTGAATGAAGAAAAGTGGCAAAAATTATTTTAGATTTAATGACGTTTTTGCGTACAGGTAAAATGTAAAGTGTCACTGGAAAAATAGCAAAAAAGTATGAGTTGTATTATTAATTAGAAAATAGTTCTGAAGCCCCAGCTACAACATTAGTAATATCTTTAAAAAAAAAATTTCTCAATTTTTGAAATAAACCTGCACCTACATGAACTGCTTGATTCTAACCAAAAAAGCTGGGATACCTATGCCCTGCCTGAAGGTGGCAATAGTAGTACCATCAACATTCAAACAAAGAAGATCCTCCAGGAGCATGGCAAAATTGATCTTGTTTGTAGTGTTGGTCTGGTAATTTTTAACTTTAGGTTACATTTGAAGCAGTGAGGACAAAATAAACATATGAAGAAAATTAAAATGGCTTCAGTATTGCTGTGGTTTTCAGATACTGTTGGCTAATTCCCTTTCCACTATTTGTTTGGAGTTTCTGTTGCTTTAAGACTTACCCACCGTTTTCAAATGCAAAACCACAAAGCCCATGGCGGGTGGACAAACATATATTTTGAAGTAAGATTGTAGCTATCCTCAAAGAAACATTTTAAAATGTAGCAATGTGTTGCTTCAAAATGCTAGGCTGAGTTAGCAGAGGGATAAACTGACTTCAGCTGTTTTTCGTGGTATTGTAATATTGGGCATGCACAATATTGCATGTTTGCATTGTTTCTAATCATTTCTAAATATCTTCTCCACAGATATTAAGCAATTCCAATTTGTGGTTTTAAAAAACATTTTCTCTAATATAAACATGGAGATAAACTGCAAAGGCAACATAAAATCCAGATTTTGTAGCATATTACAAAATCTGTTAGTGTGAATACAGCCTGGTGCAAAGTATAAAAACTAATAAAATTAATAACTTATTGATTTTTATTTTATTTACTTGATTTTATTGTTTCCAAACTCCCCAAGTAAAAAAAGGGAATAAAACGTCTTAATCAGTGGGCTGCAGATGTGCTGGCGCAATTTAATATCCAGAAAAGAACTTCTTTTATGATGTTTTTACTTTTATTAAATTGAATCCTGAAGGTTGTTGTTAACAAAAACAGACTCCTATATTTTCCTGGCAAATGGCTTTGAAATGCCTCCAGAGATATGAAAGGATAAGAATATAAACAAGAACTAACAACGTTGCTTAGTGTTGCAGTGATTATTTTTCTTGTACATTTAAATGGAAGCTCATAACAATGACTTCATCATCTTCAACATTATGGTGTCCGAGTTATGTCATTGTACTGATATTAAGGATAGGAAAAACTATTGCATTAAAATTTAAATTTATCTTATGCTACCAGCTCAAATTACTTAATTCAACCTAAATTGCTTAGTAACGTGGAACAATGCTCAGAGTTTTAGCTTTAGATAAATTTCCAACAAAGTTAAGTCAGCATTTGAAGGAGGAAGGTGTGTGTGTGTGTGTGGTGGGGAGGGAGGAGGTATGTACGTTATAGTGCTTCTCTCCCCCTCCAAGGAGATGGAAGGAATAATGAATGTCAGGGCTGAAGGAGGGAAGAAGGATGAAAAGGAACAGAAATAGAGCGGCTTTCATGACAGCGTGGATCTCCACTGGGGACAGGAATCTGCTCATTAAAACCTTTCTTAGTGTAGAGGGGAAGAGGTAACCGGTGTTTTCTGGAGCTGTTAGAGACCCTGAAGACTCTCTGCTGACCCAAACACTCACCCAGCCTGCCTCTGAACATTCAGTCCATGCTCACCTGAGGACCACGGTTGTGTTTGAGACGCTGAGTTCAGGCACTTCTTTTATATAAGGCACGTCTCCTCATTAGTTACCATGTATTTTATCAAAGCTAGTATATATATATATATATATAAATATATATCTGCCATATTCCCGACTCATACAGAAGTGGAGAAATTTAGCGGCACCCCTGTAAATACCAATTCCTTTTGTAATTGAAATTGAAAATTGTTAGAAGATTCAATCTTCAATTAATCATTGGAAGATTTCTTAAGACTGGAGCATATACATGGAGATTTGACTGTTCCTCTTTGAACAATCCTTTGAACTGTTCAGAGAACAGAGTCCTCACTTTTCTTCATCTTACCTCATCAACTTTCTATAGGAGTTAGGTCAGTGAACTGAGATAACTGTAAGGAAAAGGAAATTTCATGAGCATGTCTCTTGAGTCTACCAAAGGCTTTGAACTATAAACTTGTTGAAAGATAGAAGATGTATTTTCAGTTTTCTGATAAAGTCCACCAGATTTGTTTATAGTTCTTGACAGTAGGAACCCTAAGAAGGTACCAGGAGTCTTTGTAAGACAGGTAGATGTTCCATCATACTAAAGAGTAGAATTAATCCATCTCCTCATTACTAAACCCACCTTTGTTTGGTCAGAACTTCAATCCTGGTCTCCTCTGAAAAAAGAGCACAGTTTCAGCTAAAATAAAGTTTACATATTTACATTTGTGACATAACAAAAATTTTTACTTTTTTGTTATTTACTGTTCTGGCATCACTCCTAGATAAAATGTTAGGCTCTAGATGGCATCTAATTATATTAATAAAGATCAGGTGACCCTAATATGAGACTCTAAACATTTGCATAGATTCTGAGTCTTCCAGGACTTGACAACCTGCTTAAACAGAAGGCCACTGGACCTCTTCTCTTCTTTCTTGGAGAAATTTTAAATGCCATCCACAAGACTTCATCAGTTCTGAACGTCGGTCAAAAGTCTCCAGTTTCCACGTTTTCTTCACACCCGAGGTTTGCAGCCCGCTAGACTCAGTTTGACGGGAGACCAAAAGTTGATTATTTTTTTTTTAATTTTTACCTGGTGCAGTTCACTTTGAAAAACCTATTACCCTTCTCGCTTGTGATGGCGCTGAAGAAAAAGACGCAAAAACATCCAAAGAAGACACTGGGGGGGAACTTCCTTCTTCACAAAATGTAAACAAATATGTAGGATTTCTTCTCTGTCATTGGTAAATGTGCCAAATGCTTTTCAACTATTACCTTAGCATGAGCAGAAGATGAAGCAGAAGATCATGGAGGATGTAGTTTTCACCCAGAGCGACTGAGGCACTGTAGTCCACTTCTTCCGATCAGCTTCGCATTCAAACCACACCAGGGTTCACTTCAACTGAGCAGAGACGTAGGTTTGTAGACGGATCGAAGTTCAGTTGCACATTCACTCACTTCCCCAAACGAAACGGACTTTCTAGGCAACCATACTAGAGTTTGATTAAAGCCAACTAAACCTGGCTGATGTGAACGCTCCCTAAGTTGCAGTCAGAACAATCACAGTAATAGGGCTGTTAAGTCACTGATAGGGCCATCAAGGTTAAATGAGTCACTAGCATGTAGAGCCAGTGACTCCCACTTCTGTAATCATAAGCTCTTTGTCTTTTTTTACCTCCCTTACCATCTGGACATGTTGGCAGGATAAACATAGACTGAAAGAAATGGGGCACTCTGTTATATCATATTTATACCCTAAGGAGCCTGAAGTCATAGACGACTAAGTACCTAAAAGTGATGATCACGTTGAAAAGATAAATTATAAAGATTGGTTAATAAAAAAAGGTGGTGTTTTTTTAAAATTGTTTCAGGTTTACATTATGTTGATGCTGCAAAAATCATACATTCATTTCAAAACCTTTTACACACCAGATTTTCCAATAAGTTTCTGTTCATCTGGGATCTTCGAGTCTGCGAAGTTTTTCGAGAATCTCCGTTCTGTGGCTTTTTCCTAAGTACTGAGGCACGCTGTGAAAACAAAGCTCAAGGCTGAGCAGCCCTGCAGTTAAAGCCTGGCAGTGCCCAGACGTTGGGTAAAAATACCCAAAGCTGGGTCTATGTTTAGCATCAGTTCCCCCTTTGAAGAGAGACCCAATTTTATCAAAAGACACAAGTCTGCTGTGTAATTCCTGCACTGCTTCCGGCCGCACTGCGTATATTTCATATTCGGGTGAGCTGTTGCAATTTCAGTGCCAGACCATCTTTCCCTGGAAGAGGCTCATTTACAATATTGATGGCCGATCTTGTGTGGAGGGACTGAGGATGATTGAACAATCACGTCAGCTTACTATTTACTGGTAAAAGTCAAGCATCGCCCAGAGGCGCGATTAGAAAACCCAATTACTTTCAGACTATACTTACGCTGTGTTGCCACCTGCCTTGGGCTTACAGTTGTTTTTCTTTCATTACTTCCTTTCTGTATTAATCTCATTGTGACACAACGTCTGTCTTTCATGCCAGCATTTCCTCTTTTGCACCAAGCTTTTTACTGCCTACATTAACAAGTTTCATTTTGTTGTTGGCTAAGGAAAATAGTACAATTTTTAGCGGCGACTTGTGTTCTTTTTGGACTTGACTAGAACTGTACACTGCTTCTTATTTGTTTGCCATCTGGCTTTTATGAAACCAGTCGAGAGATAGCACCATGTTTCTGTTAGTTTCACAACAGTGCAGTTTTTTTTGTGTTTTTTTTTTTCTGTTGGCACTGCAAAACACAAAGCAAAGGCTGTGTCATGAAACACCCAACAGAGATTCCAAACAAGCGGTTTTGTGGCTGGCTTCTGTAGGTACATTATGTGTAACTATTAGTGTTTCTTTACACAGGCTGTTTTGCTATTTCAGTTTGGCATTTATATTTTACTATTTTCTAAAGACAAGTTAAAAATAAGTTTAAATTGTGTCTTAAAAATTTTTGTTAACTCTCTTTACACATAATAATAATCACAACTACAAACAAACATGCTCTTTGTTACATATTCTAGACAGTTCATGCTCCAGCAGGCTGATGAGTAGTGACTGTCCTGAGAGACCTGTGAAATTTGGTTGTTGGATAAATAATTTTCCTGTGCTCTAACTTTTAAATTTAAGAATTTTTTGATTCCTCAAATCAGTTGCTACCAACTATTAGCATTTTTTTCCTTAATGTTTAAATAATCAATGCAATGCTGAACATATGAAGCAAACAAGTTTTCAACTCACAACAAGAACAAGAAAACTAGTTGTGAGACTATATAAAAAAAATTTATTGAGTGTGTAATTAATTAATCACATTTTTATTGAAAGCCAGATATCAACAAAATAAGCAACATTTCCAATTCAAAAACTTTTTGCTGCCAAATTATTGAATAACTAGACATATGAGCTCAACAGTAAAATATATTTTTTGGTTTCTAATTACTGATACCAAATTGGTGCAGAGTGCTATTGTACCAATTCATTTTTCCAGTGTTTCAGGAACTCCTGATCATTTGTGGAACTTCTTTAGAAATGTGGACTTACGTTGCGCTGGGGATGTCTGTTCTGCTGCGACATGTTTAGCATTGAAATAATAGCTTAGACTTGAGTAGCTTTGTTAATAAGCTAACTCCTTTCAGCACAACTTGAACACAATAGTCATTTCCCAGCATCCCACCAAATCGGTTTTCGAAGTAGAAATTAACCTCCAGGTAGCCAAGAGAAGCAGCTTTGTCGTCCATCGCTGTGCGGACGTCTCTTGTGTTACTAATTTACAGGTGTTCTGTGAACAGGTAAATACAAAGGTTTCAGCTCAAGACTTTTGTATGTAAAAAAAAAAAAAAGAAGTTACAGTTAATTGCATTGACAATTTGAAACGGGTTCCATGTAACTAATTATTCTAAATTAAACGTCAAAGTATCGGCCCTATGAAAACCCATCAAAAACTCTGTCCGTTTCCTTCACTCACCTCCATTTTTTTATTTTTTTTTTACATTGGATTACATATTTTCACTTAACTGCAAGTAAAAACATGTACTTACAGATAAGTACAGATAAGTACTTTGTTATTCCTCACAACACATACTCTCTTCATGTCTCTGCAGATGAACCATCTTATTGGAAAGGTTGCAGCCAGCATGAGCAGCACTTTTTAATCTGTCAGTTTCATCTACTGTAAATGCTTGCATCAAATAATAAAACTTGGACACCAATTTTTTTTTTTTTTATGGTCTAAAATCTCAAATTAGTCCAGTCAGCAGGCTGGAGCGGTGCCACTGTTGGCTGACCTCCTAACTTTGGGCCTGGCAGCCTCACTGTTTGTCTTTACAGACTTTTTTGCCCCTCTTGCACTGAGCTGAACACGTAACATGTCCTCAGCTGAAACAATTGAACCAAACAGTTCAGGTTCTTTTTTTTTTCCAGGTCATCCCTCGCCATCTTTCCCTAGAATTTCCCCAGCAATAAAGAAATAAAATGTACAATTTTCTATCGATTTGACTTGGAGAACCAAGTTACAGAAGTTGAATGTTGTGTTCAACTTCAGATAAGCCTAAATGATATTGCGACTGAAAATCCAGTACAGACAATTAAAGTATTTTACATTTACAGATTTTTTTTTTTATTTCTCGCATCTAATTTTTAGTATCATTTTAACTAATTACAACAGCAGACCAGAGGCTCATGATTGTTAAATCATGAGCAAAGGTGAGTTCAAGTTCACTGGCCACACCCGGGCCTGATTACAGGTTGACCTGTAGAATCAAAACAGAAACTTAAGAACAGACCACAATGTCAGAGTCAATGTCATTTCTAAGGCTTTAAGGTTCCAGTCAACCACAGTGAGAGAAATGACCAAAAAAAAAAAAAAAAATTGAGTAGACATGCAGCAGTGACCAACCTTCACAAATTTACTCCAAAATTAGTCCATAGTGACGTCAGCAGGCAAATTTGCTGGTAGTGTAAAGGTGTGAGGCTGCTTTGCTACTTCAGAGCATCTCTGAACCTTGATGACCTTGAAAAGTTAAATTCTTCTTTCCACCAGAAAATCCTGGAGAAGGATATCCAGCCATCGCCACATATGGGTTCTGCTGGCAGATATCAACAAAATAAGCAACAATCGCAGAATTACAATTCTGCAATTGTAATTCTGTAATCGCAGAATTACAAAAATTCTGCGATGGAATTTGACTAGGTGTGGCCTAGTCAAAGTTCTTCAGATTAAGACCCCATCTGCATAGAGATAACTTAGGTCTAAAAATTTTTCTTTGTCACTGATTCAGAAAATTGGGAGACCGGAAATGATTTTTGGCTTCAAGAGTGAATAACTTTCAGAATTCTGGTTTCATGTTTCCGTGTTTTTTCCACCTTTTTCTAAACAATGACCTCAATCATTGAATCATTCGAAACATGGCGTTCTGTGACACCATGATTGGCTTTGTGATGAGGTTTTTGTATCTTTCTGTGGCTGTGCGACAGCGCCACCTATTGGCCCGGCATACCCATTACATCATGTGGTGCCAGATCCTGAGATTCTTTTAACCACTTACAAAACTACACGGTTCTCGTCTCCATTTGTACAGGACCTGAGTTAAAAATAAATCTGCAAAGAAGTTTCTAATAAGGAATTTTTACCTTTTTAAACATGAAATCGTTATTTGAAAACTGCTTTTTGTATTTGCTGTGGTTAGCTTTGGTCTTTTTTTTTATTTATTTATCACTTGTTTTGTGTAACAAAAACACAAAAACAGAGGTAACCTTTAGAAGAGAGTTGTTAAATTTCCTAGTTGATGCCTGTGGAAAACATTTACTGTAATCAGCCACTATGACATACAAAGACTCTTTTACCTAGTTAATGTAGCCAGTTTTTATGTGTGTAACTTTAACTAGGTTAAAAAAAAAAATAATTAGTAGTTTTTTCACTCTGAAAAATGTGATAGATATCAATATTTTCACATTTTAAATATTTGAATATTGCAATTTTTCACATAAAAATGAAAGACCTCAAAATTGTTATGAGATTCTATTTATTAAAGGAGAGAGGGAGATAAATAGACAGAATCAAAAGCAACATTAATTCTTCAACAGGGCTTCAAGTTAAAAACAAAATTACCATAATAGGAAACAAAGACACAATAAGTACTAATACAACTTACATTCATGGAAAATAACCAAGGTAAAACAGTTTTAAAAATAAGTAATGTAACTATGATTGATTGAATCTGTTAGATGGGATATAGAAATATAACATAAAAATGTTCAAAAACAACCCGTGGTATAGTTTAGCCTTTTGGAATCTTTTTATGCTGTGCATAAATGAACCTGAAACCAGATCCAAGATTAAAGTCCAATATCTTCCAAAGAAAATAAAAGCGTTGCTTGCGATGTGACCAAATCGTATAAAACTTGGTATTGACCTGGCTGGCAGATTTATAAAGATGGATGTGACAGTGGAGAATTTGGTGTTGGAGGGTTATGAGTGGAAATAGATGGGGTTAGCAGCTCTCCGGTGTAATAAAAGAAATGAAAGTAGTAATAGACTCTCAGTGAATTCCATTAGGGACACACTGACACTACACAAGCCATTCATTATAATGATGCTGTGAAGTGAGATATTTCATTGTGGGGACCCAAAGCCTGGTGTTAAAGGGGACACTGAGGGATGGGTGGAGCACAAAGGTCTTCCTCTGCCGCATTAACTGCCGTTCTCTTCTGTTTCTATGGAGATTTGAGGCTTTTCAGCCAATCAATCAATAGGAGCATGCTTTTCATCCTTCATCAGGCGGCCTTGAGCTTTTCTGTGTAAGCGGAGACGGGCGGAGAGCCCATTGAAATCTTGTGTTTGAAATTGTGTACGACTTTCCAGCGGTATGCTGAAAGTGAGTGCAAATGGATTTGTAATCTAAGTAGCATGTTTGCACCAAATTGAGTTTTTTTTATTTTTCATTTATAGAACGCACACTTGTCACGCAGCAAAAGCATCTACTGTTATTTACACTGCTTCCCCCACCTATTTGTCACGTTTCAATAGACTTTCTAATAAAATGTAATTTTCAGTGACTATGTAGGTTAAATGAATGGTCTTCTTCATGCAGGTGGAAAAGGAGGAAAGAAGAAGAAAACCAAGGCTGGATCTAAACCTCCTAAAGCTAATGGCTCCAACTGGGCCAATGTTCCCCTACCCCCTCCCCCGATTCACCCTCTACCCGGCACAGAGATGGACCTGTATCCCAACGAGCACCATGACGGAGGAGGGTAAGCATACGAACAGCGCCAGTAGATACAGAAAATATGTTTTCAGCTGACCAAAAGAAAGAAAAAATAGCACAAAAGCATGTTTTTTAGGGTAAGTTTCACATCAAAACCAAGTGCTGAAGTGTATGCATCATGAATAATGACCAATTATTAACGTTTATTTTAATGTATCCTAATTAGTTACCATTTTGATTTCATTGCTCCATTTAGTTCGTATTAATGTTACCTAGAGAGAATTTTTATTCATGCTTAATTTTTCTGTGCCTTCTTTCTTTTCATAAGCAGAGTCAAAGCGTTTCTGTGTTCAACAAAATGCCTCAATTAAGTTTATTTATATAATGCCAATTCATAACAAATGTCATCTCGAGGCACTTTACAGAAACAAAAATTCAAAGTTTCCTTGCAAATTTTAATGTAAAATACTAAAATACAGAAAAATAAATAGTAAATAATTGAGCATAGAGTTAGAAAAACAGAGCTTTTAACAACAAAGCATATGGCTTCTTACTAATTTATATACCCATGTTTTACCAACACATTGCCATTTGACCTTTTTCTAACATTTTGTATCTGTAAAGCATCGTTGCATACCCATACACTTCTGCAATTGTGTCTTAAGCTGCAGGTGCTCTGTTTCTTACCTTCCCATCAATCTTGGAGAATTGAAAACAGTAAAACTCAGGACTAAATATAACATGAAGGGTATTTTGTTAAACAGACCTACTACCTCTAGGAGGTTCTGTGCCTCTGTTGGCGTGCTTGCGTTCTGAATAACACATTTATTGGGATCAAGGGTGTAGAATTTACAGCAATTGTCAGCATAATGTCTCCTGACAATACCTTGCTGAAATTGAAACAGATCTCTGTAACATACCTGCATGATGACAGTACTGCACCATACATATTTAGAGGATAAGACAGACAGCTGAAGGAAGCTGTTGCTTTTAGACGTTTAATTTAGTTCAAGTGTATCCAAGCACCTCAAACAGATTTCACTTTAAACTAACAGAAGCTAATTTAGCTGGTTCAGAGTGTCCCTCTTTGTGGTGCATGAGGTGCTGCGTCCTCTAACCTCCATTTCCAATCTGGGAGTCATCTGATTTAATAGGCTATCTGGCAAATGAAGAGTCTCCTCCACTGTAAATCTGAGGCTGCTTTTAATGGCAGCAGATTAAACCCGTTATGTCCTATGGCGTGTGCACCGACAAATTTCTTTAATGAACATTTTTCTTTATGGCTTGTATTATTTCATCACGTATAAGCACAGCTATGAGGAAATGAAGCCTGACAAGCACTATAATTTTACTCAAGCCAGTCGTATAACAAACCCCTTCTTAACTTGGACAAGGTCACAGAGGTTCATGTTTGTGCAGAGATTGTTCTCTTGTAATCAGAAAATGCTTTGCGTGGATTCATTTTTTTAAAATACAAATCTCTTGGCTGGGTGATTTCCGTTCTTACCCACAGGTATGAGAATGACACATGGGGCCCACCCATGCCTGTGCAGACGTACCTTCATCAAGGTATGGAAGATGAGCTGGAAGAAGAGGAGGAAAGGGTTCCCACGCCACCCATCCGAGGAGTGGCCTCCTCACCGGCTGCCGTCTCCTTTGGACAGCAGTCCACAGCCACCCTCACCCCGTCTCCCCGGGATGAGATGCAGCCCATGCTCCAGGCCCACCTGGATGAGCTGACCAGAGCGTACCAACTGGACATGGCTAAACAGACATGGTACATTTGCATGCACTGACATACGGTACTGTGTTGAATTGATGTCATCAAATGTTTTCCAGACCTCCTAAACGTATTCCAGATTCGCTCTTTGGACCTGCTGTTTTTTTTTTTTGTTAATTTTTTTTTTTTTTTACTAATTTTCAGTACTGTTCATAAACCTGACCTTGACACATATTCTGCAGATTTTTTTTTATTTTTTATTTTTTATTGGGTATAGGGGGCGTCTGTGGGGAAAAAAGAAAAGGTGGGCTCTCTTGCGAATAGCATTTCTCTTAAGAAATACGAAAAAAATCCAAGAAAACAGGCTAGAGGACGTATCATCTATTTTATATTTGAAGTGTTGTTTCACAGATTTACCAAAAAATGTTGCAAGAAATTGGGTTTTACTTCTAGTGGCTAGCAACAAAATGTTACAAGATCCTATATTCACCTCATTGCAAAGCTTTTATATTAATGTGTGAATGTAACACTTGCTTTTTTTTAAATTATTTTACATTCTAAACTTTATGTTTTAACAACAGAGATTCAAGATCACCTAAAAAGATTACAAGATGGTCTTAGTCATTTGAAGTAAAAAATATAAGAAATATTGCAAAGTACTTTTTATATTAGCCTGTAAATCACTTTGTCTAGCTAACTAGATAACTTAGCTCGCTAAGTTATCATGATATAACCTGTTGTAGATAATTTATTTATAAATTGAGGATAATTTGTCTAAAAACAAAATTTAAAAATGTTAGATTTTGTTTTAGGAAGGAAAAAGTCCTTGATGAAACTTTGCCAGCTTTCTAGATAACTCATTCAGATGTAACTTATCTGAAAATAAGTTTGAGTACCACTAAGGTGGTGACTGCACCACCTTAGTGGCTGTCACCACTAAGGTGTGTCGACAGGCCCCCGAGAAGGATGCCTTTGTATCATCCATGCATGCATTAGCTAAATCATAGAGCTAATGATTTAGCTCTATTTTGGGGGAAATAAAGTCTTTGACTTCATTTTCAGCTAGCTATCTAGCTACACAGGATCACAGTTAGTTAGTTAACTGGCTAGTGAATGTATTTAGATAACCATGTGGTATTTTTTGGCAATTGTAACAGGTCATTGACTTTCAAAATGTGTCGTGCAGATTCTGATTGCTTGTTTTTGCAAGTTTTATTTTTGTACTGCTGTTTTTCCACACATGAACTCTGTGTGCCATGGATACAAACCCATTAATCATTCAACTTTAATAGGCCCATGCTACCACTCTCAGCAACAACTACATTTTGCTTACTCCAACAGACACAATTTCATGCCCATGGTAGTTTACTTCCCCTACACACATACATTCTGCATTCCATTGTTGTTGTGCTCATGCAAGTCAGATGAAGGCCATGCTTCATTCTGTCATCGACGGCGAGAGAACCAGAGCCTGGCATTCATTCATAATCGTGAAGCGGGCTGTGATGTGGGGGGTGAGGGAATCAGGGATGCCTTGTCAGGAAGAAGATGTCATGTTACCCAGTAATGACTATGTTGGTTAGAGAGCATCTCTGACAACACCAGAGGGCCAGTAATTACAACCAATTCCCACTGCAAACCACGTCAAACACTTTGCACTCCCTCTAACAAACGCGGCTGTCAGCCACTAAGGTGACAGCCATGTGTCGACAGGCCCCCGATAAGGATGCCTTCGTATCATCCACGCGTGCAGCCACCAAGTCATTGTGTTAGCATGCAAGCTGACCTTTGGAATTAGTGCATTTGTCTAAAGCCATTGATGTGAAGCAAGCCTCAAACAATAACTTTATGTCTCACTTTTTGCGCCAGAATCGCAGAATTTTTGAACTCCGCTATATTCACCTAATCTATGACGTTTCCCTCCTCAGGCACATGCAGGGAGGCTCTCTTCCTCCCCTGGCACCAGCTCCGCCAGTGGGCTATGTGTCAAGCACAATGGTTTCCGACCTGGAGACTGACCTGCAAGACGAGGAGGAGGAAGAGGAAGACGAGGACGAGGATGAGGGCTACGGAGCCAGGCATCCCCGTGGTATTGAGCACACACCAGGGTCTAGCATGGACAACCTGGACAGCTCTTTAACAGGTAGGTTGATTAACATCAAAAAATATTGTTTTTGTTTGGACCCACATTATTATTAAGGAAGAATATTTTTTGCTTTTTAATGTCATTACAATTTGTTCTACCGTCCTGCTGTTGGTCTTTTTTTTTTTTACATGAATTTGCTTACTGGTGTAGCAATGTCCAATTTTTAAGCACTTCTGGCGGACTGTTGGGAATCACAATTATTATTTCTAAAATAGAGATAAGAAAGTCCATGAATTTTAAAGAGGATAGTGAGAGGGGATGTGACAGGAAAGAGTAAGCCCCCCCCCATTCCCCCCCCCCGCCCGGGATGGGCGGGGGGGGAATAGACCTGATTTAACTGGCACCTGAGTCTAGAGCCAGCACCACCCATATCTCCCCAATGAGATTTCAAATAAATTTCATGTGCAGCATATTTGATTCCAGACCAGTGGCAGCATTACCATTTTTTACAATTCAGTGAAAACTTTTACAGCCCTCTGCCGGGGATGGATTGAGGGGGAGAGGTGGATGAAGGGCACATCACTGCAGAGCCAGGTTCTGGTCTGCTGGCTGGGTTCAGACAGAAGGTCACTATCTTCCTGGCACTGTTCCACTATAAGGGGGCGCTAAAGAGCTCAATGGAGCTAATAAACAAACTGGAAGGAAACAAAATGAAATGATCAGTTTAGATGCACCTTTATGTGCTGCTTTTACACACATGGTGCAACTTTCATTGTAATGGAACTAGAATGATGAGAAACAGAGAGCATCATTTCAGTTACATTTATTTTTTTAAAGGGCAATTCTTCTGGTTTCAAATTACATTTTTACACTGAGACCAACGTATACAGCATCTGCTGTCAAACTTTATATATGAACCGGGGCAAAATGATTGAAAGCATCATATGGTTAACAGCAGGGTGGATTACCATGTGGGAATGCCTCTCATGGGTTTGTTGCATCTTTGAAATGTTCAAAGGCTAATGCATGGCTATCCCAGCATTTTAAAATGGGATGGAGATTAAAAGCTGAAATGCTGTTAAAAACTTGGTCAGAACCAACCAATCAGAGGCAGGAGGAGGGTCTTAGCACTATCAGTGTGCAAATGTTGGAGAAACAACTTAACTGTTTATCTGCCATCATCAGTGGTCATGCTAACTACCTTTAGCATTCACTGCAGCTGTAGCATAGCGGAGAGCAAGGGGGAAGGTGTGAGCAGCGCGTAGAGGGGTATTAGCACTGTTAATCACTCTTGTGTACACTCTGTTCACATGCTGCTACACTACAGCTCAGCAGTACACAAACATGATTAACAACACTAAGACCCTCCCCCTGGCTCTGATTGGTGGTTCTGACCAGGAGGGGTGCAGTTCTGCAGATAGCAGTAGAACCACAGGAAGGAGGCTACTTTTTTTCACACATTGTCTGTCTCATGGTTTCCTATCACAACACCTTAACAGATTTAACAAATATGTAAAAAATAAACATGTTGTTCATAAAAGTTACATACTGCAGCTCTGCGACAGACTGGCAACCTGTCCAGGGTGACCCCGCCTCTCGCCCGGAACGCAGCTGGAGATAGACACCAGCAACTCCCGACCCCATTAGGGACAAGGGTGAACAGAAAATGAATGGATGGATGGATGGATGGACATACTGCAGCTTTAGAGCTTATTGTTGCGCATGTCCCTCTCACATAAATAAACTCAAACTTCATTCCACACTGATCAATTTAAATGTGTTAAAAAGGGCATAGCAGAAATAGCAGGCCTGAATGCTAAAACGTGACTTTCCAAGGGATGATGGAACAGCACATTTGTTTTGACATATGCTGCTGCAGTGACTGTGCTCAAATGTGCAGCATTTCGTCTCCCCTGTATTGGTATGAAGACAGCAATATTTCTCCTTATCTCCCCCCTCGTGTGCTTCTGAGCCCATCGGTCCCGGCTCCAGGGCGAGCAGAAAGGAGAGAGGACAGATAGGAGAACACCGCCGAGATTTATCGCGGCCGCCGTTTTGATGCTCGGTGAGCGAGGGAGGACAAGAGCGAGCCTCCTGTCAGGTGTTGCTTGATAGATTTGACATTGTTTCAGTAATATGGAAATAGTTCTGTTTTCATAATGTTACACCGAAGGCTAGTAAATCAAGTGTCCTCACTGAAGCTTTGGAAAATATCCTCCATCTCCTCAGGTTTTTTTTCTTTCTTTCTTTCTTTTTTCCTCAAGCAGTGTTTCTGCTCAGGCGATGTGTTTTTACCGTGCTCTGAGCTCACAGAGCCTATCTTCAGCTGATCAATGTAAGTCCTCAAGTTGTTTTGGGTATTGGAGAAGCATTTCTTTCTTAAGCCAGTGAGATAAGGGGTATTACTTGATTTTTGTACAGGTCGTGTAATGTAAGAGTTGTAAAACTGGAGAGACTGTTGTAGGCGATCACTCTGCTATAAAGCCCCGCGAGGAGCAGCGTCCCTTCACCGGACCGCAGGTAGAGACGGCTGCTCGTCAGAGGGAATCAGTTTCCCTCTTAACGACATGCAGATTACGGTTTCCGTCGTCATAAATCAGTTTTAGAGGCAGGAGGGACACGGCCGGAGTTTTACTGCCCCCAAACCATCCAGTGTTTACTGGCCTTTCTCTGTCGGTGCGTGGAGCGCGTAAGGAGTCGGCTGACTTTTTTTTTTTACAGAGAGAGAGGACATTTCGGCCCATTGCTCTCATTTGAGATATGATAACATGACAGATAGTAAAAGCTGTGGTTTGAGACATTAACGGCGATTAAATGCAGGAAAAAATATATTATGCACGTCCGTTACAATTCTTGTGACCTTTTCCATCTACTCTGATATGTGTATTTAAAACTGTAACAACCTGGTAGTTTAGGCACCCTCGAACGGTTGCCATGGGAGATTCAAGGAAACATGTATAGACATCCTCAAACGTGCATAAAAAGAGTCAAACCAACACTGTAGGAGCAGTATGTGTTTGAAGGACACAAGAGAGAATAGCATTATGTTATAAAACATGATATAAACTCCAAACAGTCAAAGATTTTCTGTCAATTTTCGTTATGAACTGAACAGATCCAAAATCTCACTTTTCTTCAGTGAGATTTTGACGTTAATGTACGCATGAATGAGATGCAGAGAATTTTATCCTTTGGCTTTTTTAGGTACCCTCCTCTTGACTGATACCTTTGGTAAAGGAGATTTTGATACTTTAAATTGCCTCTCTGCAAATGACTCTATTTGTCTCCTTTAGATAAAGAATGCAAAGTCTACTCCCACAGCTGAGCTAAAAAAAAAAATATATATATATATATATATATATTTTATTTATTTATTTTTTTTTTTCTGTCACAAGGTTTAACCCTCTAAAATCACTTACCTTGGTCTCAAGTCTTTCCATTGCGACACAGTGGCAATTTGACAGAGCTGTGTAGATTTCCTACATCAAACAGTAAAGAGTAAGCGTAATGGAACTCCGATCTAATTAAACTGGAATGATCACAGTTTGATTGGCCTGATGTTTCAGAGATTAGACGAGGTTTTCTTCTGTAGAGAGTGGATGTAAGTGTGGCTGAAAAGTTGCTCTGTGATGTGATTTGCTGAGGCAGTGCTCCCTTAGCTGAGCTGGAGGACTTGGAAGCCTCAGTGCTTTGGCTGGCACTGCCAATACTTCATTATCCTCTCTATTCTTTGTGGGAGGATTGGGCCCAGTGGAATTTCTGTCTTTCTTTCTTAGAGAAAAAAAAACTCTTAAGAAAGAAATTCAAAGAAAATAGAGAGAGGACAGACAGAGTGCCCGAAGCAGTTACTCCCTCTGATTTCAGTCGCGGCTGCACAAAAAAAGAGAAATGGGTTATGTCAGTAGATGCACAACCTTTTGCGAGCCTGTGCAGAAGTCTCCCAATAATTCTGAGTGAATTTTCCTGCAATCAAAGTGGAAAGCTGCTGCAACTTTTGCTGCCTAAAGTGCAATTCCCCGAAGTCACATCTAGTGAAGTAGCAGCCGTCTCTTTTTAAACGGAGGCCTGCAGACAGGGGGTGGGGGGGGTGGGGAGTTGGAAAACTTTGAGGGGGGATTTCCCCAGCGTGTCAGGATACATAAACCACAGTCATAATTTTCTGCCCAATTTCAGAAGTGTTACATGTTATTTCAAAGGCTAGTACAATCCAGGAGAGCAAGAGGCATTGGATTGTTGTGCGAGTCGCGTTCGCTTCAGCGTCCGTCTGCTGCTACTCTTGTGAGGTTTTTCTGTCATGCTGACCTTTTAATTGGTCCAACAATCGTCCCAGTTGCTGCCTTGGCCACCTTTACCCTGGAACCATCCCGGTTCTCTGTTAAAGCAGCCTGTTAAAGCAGCGTTGCGGTGTGTGAGGAAAGAGATGGGAGTGTGTGAGCTGAGCTCTTTGGGTTCGTGCCACTCAGGCAAAGTCTGCCAAACCATTTCCACTGAAAGCTGTCACATTAGCCGACTGTTCTCCGTGTTTCTGCCCGCCAAAGTGCCATATTTTTATTGGCAGACAGAAACTTTTATATTTAAAGCTGCTGGCCCAGCTTTTTATGTGTATGGGGGGAAAAAATCAAGGCACAAAGAAATACAGTAGGATGCGTATAATCCAGCGGTCATGAGTTGGACAGTGTATATGCATCTTCCCTGTGTGCCTTTTTGACCCGGTTTGACTAGATGTAAAACTTTTTGCCAAGTACTGATTAAATCCATGTTTGTTTAGTTTTTGTGGGGTTAATTATGATGGCTGAACACGCAGGGGGATTCTTTGGACAGAGCAGTTATTAATGTCATGGGATCTGCTTTAAACCATCAAAAGTTTTGTACTGGATTAATGCTAATCAGGTTGTGTTGCCCACAGCCTCCATAGACGCCTTAATGGTCTGGCTGCCGACTCCCTGCTCCAACTGTTGACTGTAGCTGTGGTGTGAAGCGAGTTGTATCTTCATCGCTTAGCTTTGGGTTGGTTTTGTTTTGTTTTGTTTAACCTTCACTTTGCCAGGATGAAAACCAATTGAAATTAAAAACCTCTTCTTCAAGGGAGTCCTGGCCAAGATGCAGCTAATACAACACAAAAGTTTCACAGTTACAATGTTAAGCTATAATTAAAAAAAAAAAGTTACATATCACATCAATTCTCTTAAATCGTAGATTTCAACTGTTTCATAATCTTTATGAGAAAATTGTTGCAAATATACATATATTTTGTAGATTAGAAATTTGTCGTTTACTTACAAAAGTGTTTCTCCATTATTTTCTCATACTCCCCTAAGATATCGTGCATTTTTCACGCCTCCCCGAATTGAAATATGTACTATTGAGAATTTAATCATATTTAATAATTTATCTGTACCAACCATTGGCTCTATTATTTAGTCTATCAACAGATTTTTTTAAATATATCAGCTACAACTTAAAGAGGTTTTTGTTGTTGTTTTTAATATGAGAATGAAGTTGTAAGAATACAAGAACCAAGTTGTGTTAAAATGAGGAATATTGAGCATCTTCTGAGGTTATAGTTGTTATCAGTTTTACAAATAAGGAAATACTGCTAACACATCAGCATCAAATTATTGTCAGCTGCAGGACTTTGAAAGAATTGTTTAAACTGCTGAATCCTTTTCAACAAAAGAACCACAGACTGGCTAAACTGGTCATATCGAAGCTTTGTTTCTTATTAATATTAGGACTTCTGCCAATGGTATAGCTTTTTTCATATTATAACTTCATTTTTGTATATATAAAAATCTATTTCTCTTGGTCTGGCTCTAATACTCCATCATACTTGCATTACTAACCAATGCTTCCATTTTATTTTCAACACTTGTATCCTCCTCCGTCAGCTTGAGGCTACTTCTTCTAGTGGTTTGAATAGGCAGCCTGTTGATTAATTTGAACACTGCTGCCACCTAGAGACCGGAGACTTGTTTATAAAGACAAAGACAATAAAGACAATAATAAAGTTTTCCTGCATCTCGCACCCACTAGAGCTCAAAAACATTTTCTGTTAAGACAGTTTTTGTAGTAAAAATATTCTCTGTTTATCCATTTGACATATTCCTTTTACAAAAAGTTTTTTTGTCAGCAAAACAAAAGCCAGTCAGTATCCATATGTGAAAATGCTTCTTGTTTTAAGGTGGCTAACTCCAAATACTCATTTGTTGTTTGTTTTTTTTTAAAGTGCCTTTTAAAATTCATTGTCTTATCTGAAAACTAAATTGATGCAAAGTAAAATTTTATAGTTTTTATATTTTTAGCTTTTGTAGCTGCGAAATATATTTACCCTTTAAAGCACATTCAGGAATTTGAAAAAAAAAATAATTTTTATATGTTGATTCTTAAAATATTCCCACTGCTTAACCACAGGTGGTTCTGCATTTTTAAGCAGCAGGATGAAACTCTCCTCTTACCACCAGGTGTTTCTTTCTATCCAGCGTTCAGTGAGACGTCACCTGAGGCGGTTGTGAAGCTCCGCACAGGTGCTCGCATTGTTCTTTATTAAAAGAAGTTCACAATCAGTTGATGACAGTCCTGCTGCTTCACTGTATGCATTCCTGGGTGTGTTTGTGTGTGTTTTTTGTGTCTGTAGTAGTTGAAAGAGGGCAGGCCAGAACAAAATGACTTCACAACATTTTTTCTCTTACAAGAACAGAAACGGCCTGCGGCAGAAACAAAGTGATTAAATGTAGTGATTTAAATATTATTTTTCTAAGATCACTCAGTAGCATTATGCGTCTGTATGTACATAGAATTATGTACAGGTGTTCAGCCTGTCAGATGTTATATCTTTAAAAGTTATAGCAGCTGAGCACACAACAGGCAAGGAGTGGGATACGAATGTGACGGAATGGGAACCTACAGTAAAAAATTAAGGTTCCACAGTCTTCACAGAAACATTTGAAAACACACTATAAAATGATGACAAGTGCTAAACTGCGTTCATTTGGGGAAAAGTATGCAAAACTGACTCCATAACCTATTGAGAATAACATTCATATTCATCATTGCCCTTTAATATTTTGATTTTGATAAATACACATATGCAACAGAACCGAAAAAAGACCCACTAAATTTTTGTTTACTTTGCTTGTTGTGTTGAATAAATCCTTTTTTGTCATTTTGCTCTTCAGATCTAGTAAAGTTTTTTATTTAACTTTACAAAATATTGGAATAGTATGTAACCAAAAATGGCCCAGTGCCTGTCAGTAAAGGTGTGATACTGACACCTCTACTGTCGGTATCACCAAAATATGTGATACTGCATATTTTGGTATTGATTCAGCAACAAGTAAACATAGTGTTGCAGTACTCGAGATCGGTCTTGGTCTCAAGACCATTTTTTGATGGTCTCATCTCAGACTCGACTTCATTTGGTCTCGGTCTTGTCTTGGTCTCGGGCACTGAGGACTGGAGATTGTGGTTTTCTGAAGTAGACAAATCACAAATAATGTCAATTTGAGAGCAAACTGAAATAAAATCTTTTTTAAGGTACAGTTGAGATACTAAAACACAAAAATAAGCTAAAATTTCAAGAGGGAATCTGAAACTAAAGAATTGATCTTACAATGTTAGCATTGTTCTGATACTGATACCAACATGATTTTGAAATTATGAATGGTTAGAATCAAATCTTCTCACTTTTACCTGTCAGTATCTGGAACAATGAACCAGATGAAGAAGAGCAGAAGGCAGACTTTATGTACAATCAAAGGCTTAAATGAGGAAAACTGAAATTCACTTAGCAATGTCCTAAATCTAGAATTTAGAGCAGAAGGAACTGACACCGAATGAATGAAACTGCTCAATATAAATATTGAGCAGAGGTGCTTAATGGAACAATCTGGTTGATTGATTTAAATGGAGAGGGAATAAAAAAAAATCACAATTACTAAATGGAACATAATTCAAGAATCACTCAAGAAAACAGAAAATCTCAAGATAAAAAGAGAGAGACAGGAACCAGAATACCAAAACTATGATCCATAAGAACCAAGAACTCAAACAGTCTTAAGATCCAGGACAAGACTGCCTTATGGTATGATGAACTCCCAAAACAGTCTTACTGAAAGCTGTGGTGTTCCACAGGGTCCATGGTGAATGGGTGGGGCTCGGCCTCGGAGGATGAGCGTAATTTTTCCAGCCATAGATCCAGTCTGGGCAGTTCTTCCGATGGCTCCATCTTTACCCACTGCAGCTTTGCCCAGGCCCTTGTGGCTGCTGCAGACAAGGCAGGCTACCGCCTTGAGGGAACCAGCCTCAGCAAGAGAGGTTGGTTTGTGGAAACCAGATACCCACTGCTGCAGTGGAGCCGCTCTCCTCTAATAATTCCCTCTGTCATCAGCTGGCTGATGGTTTCTGCCTTCATCTTTTCTTGGCCTTTCTGCTTTTTTTGGAATCTGCACAAAGACTGTGCATGGCCCTCCTCTTGATTCTCCTTTTTTTTCCCAGGGGTTGTATAAGTAAAACATGGGAGACCAGTTAAATATGCAAGCTTTTACTCTTTTTGTTCTCTCTCTCTCTCAACCCTTCACTTGTGAATGAATGAAAACCGTTTTCTTCAAACAGTTTTGCCAAACTGAGTTGATGTCATGTGTCTTTAATGGTATCACTTCCATCTCTTGCTCTCTGGGTGGCGGCTCCTCAGGGCTTTATTAACCGGGCGGCCTTTTGGTTAATGGAATCTGTGTTTTTTTTAAATTCACTATGAGTATAAATTTGGATTGACTGATTTGTTGGTTTGCAGGTAAAGGCTTGTCCCACAGGCCCCGTCCCAGCAGTCCATTTTCAACAGATGGCAGCACAGTCGGCACACACAGCTTGGGCCACCAGAGGGCCACCAGGCCCACCCGCAAACCACGAAGTCAAGGCACAACACCTCACCGGAGAGACGCTGGTGCAGACGGTGAGACCAACACGGCAGAAACATAATCCAGTCGGTTCAGTAAAACGTTTTTTAAAAACATCTGTAACATTTTTAAACATTTAAGATCCAACTCATCATATAAATTAGTGTTCATCTCTTGCATTGTTTACAATATTCCATTCAAAGATATTCATATCCCTTGAATAACATTAATATTTTATATTCAGTTGCAGGCACTGCTAGCTAAAAATTTAGCTTCACTACCCCCTGCATCGCTAATAATAAACATTAGTTTTGCTAATACTGAAGCGCTATACTAGCATGTTACTTTTTATTTTTTTACTTTAAATTTTTATGTTTTATAGAAAATAAATCTGAAAAGTGTGGCATCCAGTCAGCTCCCTGGATTAACAATTTTTAATCCATTACAGCTCCGATTGTTTTGGGGTATGTCTACACCAGCTTTACTCATCTAAATGCTGAAGTATTTGCTCATTTTTCTGAGTGAAGTTATTCATCATTCAGTTTCAGTTATTTTGGACAGAGAGCATCAATGCCAACCTTTTAGTCTTTTCACAGATTCCCATCTAGATCTGTACTTTCATGATTTTACTGAAGTGTTTAGCTCCATACGTCTTTCCATCACCTCTGAAGATATTCTCCACAGTGTAGCGCTGACATGATGGTGCCCAATCTTAGTTTTCTGTCACTTATAGGGTTTGGTATTTGTACATCCTTCTTTCAATTAAAAATTATGAACTGCCTGTTTTGGTTTCTCTCATAAAATCCCAGTTTGATACACGTGCTAAAAAGGCAAAAGGTTTGCATGTCAGTTAATCTGATTCACCATGTGGTTTTTCTTTATAAAGACCTACCTCCCCCCCCTGAGCCTCCTCCCTGTCAGGGCCAGGGCCGCATCCAGGGGACCCGCAGTGTAAACAGCATGGCACCACCAACGGACAGGAAGGCTTCGTCTCTGGAGCGCACGCCCATGTCAGGACCACTCTGTGGGCCAGACGACATGAAGAGCTCTATTGACAGACAGATGCGAACCTCTCTGGAACATCACCACCAGGCCCAGGACCGGCTGGGCTCCATGGACCGGACGGACGATGCCCGCAGGTGCCACAAATCAGGTACAGAGGAAACCAAGACCGTCTCCAAACTCGACTCCCAACTTTTAACAGTAACATAAAGTGAACTTGTGAAGTTATGATGTTTAAAGCTGCAGGGCTTCAGGTATTCTCATTAGATAAGACTGGCCTATAAATTGATTTTATCAATCAAATTTTTGGTTTTGAAGATTTCCTTTTTGGACGCCCACGCCCAAGGCCGCCATCTTGTTTTACAGCAGAGCTTTGAAACAAACTGAGTTAGTTATGTCAAATCTTTTTTCTCATTAAAACCCTTGTTCTCTTGCCATTTCTGCTAACATTGTGTCTTTTTTTAGTAATATTATGACCAGGTTTTGTAATTAGACAAGAATTCTCTTTGCCTCGCCCGTATTCTCCTTCTTACAACCCAGTATAGGGATGATTGAAATAAAAACTGCCTTTTGAAAGTGATTTCTGTCATTTCTTTTTTCAAAAAAGAAAGAGAGCAGAAAAAAAAGTAAATTGGATCTGATAGGAAAAAGTATGAGATTTTATTTTTAGCCATATTGGTCAGCAATATTTGTAGCTGAAGATAAAATTGACAATTTGAGTTTTAATAGTTGAAGTAGTTCCCTATCGTGGACTGAAATTTTAACAATTGGATAACTACATAGTAGAAAAAAAAAAAAATGCATCTTCTATTTACCTCAGAAAATTCTGGAATGTAGAAAGAGTACCCAGGATGTGTTCCAGTGAAATAAAGAAAAGAACAAAGACAGTGAGGTGTTGGCGCAGCTGTGCATCGATCGCAGGGTGTTTGTTCTCGTAGTTCTCGTGTTAAATCGAGCTTCCACGCCGCTTCGAGACTGAGCGAGCAGATTGCGCCGTCTGCCACTTTATCTGCTTTCCAGGATTCTCCCCCGTCTCTCCCCCTTCTCCCCCGTTACCCCTGAAACTGTTGCCAGTGACGGCCCGCTCCGCTCCAAGTGACGTAGCAGGGCGTAGCAGCCGATAGACGGACCGTAATGGCCGCCGCTCTGCGCCCCATCTGCACATTTGTGTGTGGTGTGGGTGTGTGTGATCGTTAGCGCTGCCCAGTTCTGCTGGTGCCAGGGATTTTTTTTTTTTTTTTTAACTGATAGGTGTAAGACAACAACGGGGGCCACAGTCTGCGAGGGTCCTGACTGATGTTCAGGAGGATCATCGGAGGTCAGGGCGGGCTCGATTCCAGTCATTAGCAGAACAGTGGGAAGCAGTTTGATGAGATTTCACGTGATGATAGAAACTGCTGAGGGTTAATGTTGAGCTGCCCTGTAGTGGGAGGGGGGAGGGGTGGTTCCAACCAGTGGACCCTCTATTGTTGTTCCCCACGATTAATCTGGTGACTGGAAGGAGAGGTCGAGGGTCATCCCTGTAGCACGCCCTGGCATCGCTTGCTGGCACTGCCACTCTGCAGATGTCACGTTCTGATGGTGGGCCTTTTTGTTTTTTCTTTTGCCCTGCGTCATGTAGCTGTGAAATATTTCCAGTTTGAGGGAAAATATCGACCACATCAGTGTTTTCCTGCGTCGATATTGTGCTAATTCATGTGTCCACACCTAGAAAAATGTTACATTTGTCTATTAATTAAATCAGTTCAGTTCATTTATCCCAAAGGGAAATGTCTTAACTTACATCATCTAAATATCTTCAGATGGTTATTGTGGATGGTGATGCTCTGGGCAGGAAGATATCTACTGTAGCAGTCAGTTTTGCAACGACTCTAAAAAGGCCTCTGACTGAAGGCTGTTGACGGTCATGACAGATCAACATGTGAATTTCCGGACAGAAATGATATTTCACTGTAGTATTACTAGTATTACTGCTAATTCACTTTAAATTTAAATCTAAGATCAAGATGGATGGAAGCTGGTTTGAACTTCCTCCTCATCCCACAAATCTCCTCTGGGATTTAAAGTCATTAGTTCAGGTTTTATTTGAGCTTTCGACATGCTAATCATCTGCTCCCCGTTGTAAAAGTGTGTTGCCATGGTTACACATGACAACTGTTATGTGCAAATATACATATATATATATATATATAAAGTAAGACCAGCATCCACAGCCAGAGGGAATAATTGTCCAAACACGCAACGCCTCGACTAAAAGACGATGAACTAAATTGTAAAATAAGAACAAGTCAGAACTAACTGAGTAAATTCACCATGAGCGGCACAATTCAGTTCAATTCTAGATACATTCTAGATCACTCTAATGTATCTGTGATAAAGTAAAATCATACAAGGAATTAATTACTGACAAGTTTAATGCAAAGTGAAAAAGCATAAGAGAACTTCAAAAGGTCTCCAGTAGGAACCATCAGCCTGCTGGATCCTGATCCCTCCTGACTTCATGTTCATGTTTGCACTCCCCTTAATTACTCGTAAAACAAACCATGGACACGTTTCTTTACATTCTATTTAAATTTGTGGATTGCTGGGGGTTGTGACCGACATCCTTTCTGTCATTAGTTTTACTAGGAATATATTTATCGAGGACAAAAAACTGAGACATTCAATACTTATTTGTCTGTGTTTTTCTGTAAAACCGTCCACCTGAAATGTCTTCATTTTGTTTTTCAGAGGATGGGTGTGTCCCATACAGCAAGCCGTCCTTCCCCTCCCCCGGGGGCCACAGTTCCTCTGGGACGGCCTCCTCCAAGGGGTCAACGGGGCCACGCAAGACCGACGGGCCGCGGCAACCACACCAGTGGACCGCTACGGAGCATGCCGAATTTCTGGGGGCCAACGGACATGGAGAGTTATGTAAGGACTCGTTTCCATGTTAGCGCCATTCTTTTATGACTTTACACAAAAATGAAAAAGAAGAAAAAAAAAATTTCTATATGTTTTTTATGATGATAAAGTCAGTGTTTATTGCCATGCTTTTCCTTTTTACTGGCTTGGAAACTACTTGTTAAACGTATATGGCAGTAGTTCTAAAACTCCTGTACTGCCATTCATTTTTGTAATATAATAGGAATATCTTTTATTGTCCCACAAAGGGGAAATTTCTGTGGCAACAGTCAATATAAGACTCACAAAAATAGAATAAAAAATAAAATTCTGTACAGTAAGGACAACATTTCAACATAAATACCATGCAGTTATACATATAAGTTAAATGTATAAAAAAGATTTGGTTAATTTAAAAATGTACAAAATGTTAATATTACAGTAGAACAAAAGTGTTTGCATAGTTTCATAAAACGTCACATTAATCCACTTGCTTCCAGTTTTGCTGCTGAGCAAAATGATCCCCACAGCATGATGATGCCACTACCAGATGTGTTCTCTGTTCTTTATGACACCGTTTGTTTAAAAACTTTTTTGACTTTCGCTGAACTGCTGTTTTCATAGATGAAGGCCTAGTCGACACATAGTCGTGTGTCTGGGAAGACGGATCCATTTTTATGTGTTTTAACTTTTCATCCACATGAAAACTGAGTTTAATATATATTTATGTAACAAAATAACTGCTATTTGAGAAAACTCTGTTTTTATGTTTATATGCATGTGAACATGGGAAAACTGAGATTTAGAGTCCCGCGTATTGCAGACAAATAAAGCGCTAATTTATCCAGAAACTTGCTTTGACAGAATTCCCAATCGATTTCATCTTCTGTATTTAACAACTTTATATTCTAATATGCTATTTAAAAAAAGTTCAACCTATATATCTGTCCACAAAGAACAACCTGCAGCCGCCATTTTCAATTCCTAACGGGAAGTTGTGGTTGTTTTAAAGCAATCTGATTGGCTGACATAGGTTTTCGCTTTGTGCTACACTGCCCCCTATGGGTGTGTCATGTTTAAAGCAACGCTCAGAGGCGGATTTGTGTTGCTCCATGTGGATGAAAACTTTTATGAAAACGATCCCGAGTGTAGGATGTATATTTTTTTTAGTTAATATGGCGGAGGAATTAATGTTTGTAAAGTCCTGGTGACGTGTGTACGATTATAACACGCAAGTGAAATATATTCATCTTTGTGGCAATAAATTGTATCATAACTTGCCAAAATGTGGAAACTTTCAACAAATATGAAAACCTTTGCTCTGCAAATATGTTTATCAAGGCTTTTGAGGCATTTGTTTCCACTTTTTCTCAGATGTTTCTCTGAACCATCTTCATGTTTTCCTCCATGCTCATCTCCTCCACAGAGTGACCCTCCTGGGCTCCCGTCCGGGCCAATAAACTGTCTCCTCTTACCTGTGGGTTCTCAGAGGGGGAGGCGCGCAGCGGCGGAGGGCGCCACAGCGACGAAGCAGTTTCACAGGACTGTACATGTGATATAAAGTCACAAACATACTGTACATCTCACAATGGTTTTGTCCTCAAGAAAATATTTTCCACCACCTACCTTACTGTAATTTTCTTTTTGTTAGAAAAAGGCAAGTTTAAAAAAAGGAAGAAAAAAAAGAAAGGAAACATCTATGTGGGGGAAAAAACAATTTGTTGTATCTACCCTTCGGGAAAAGGGAATTTTGTTTCCTGTAAATATTTTCTTTGCCATGTTGTTGCATTGCTATGCAAACCCAATAGAGTTTTTTTTTTTTTCATATACAATAACATTTGGGTTTTACCTGGTTATTTGTACTATATGTGAATTAAGTGGCTTTTGTGCCATAAGATAATTGGGTTTTTTTTATCCATTGTTTGTTAATAGCTACCATTAATTATTATTAATATTATCATTATTATTAATATTATTAATTATTGTTTTTTTGCACTGCAATTTTTGGTGATAAGCACAAAAACATAGCTCCTGCTGACATGAAGAACCGGAAGAATATGTGAAGAGGAGTTTCTGTACTGTAAAGTAAAGAGAAGAAGATTATATTCTAGTGTACAGAGAGATATTAAAGAGTCATGCTTTTCTCGCAGACAGCATCCATTTCTACAGTAGAGACGAACCGAGTGGAAGACGCTGGTCCTGAAGGTGCGAGGCAGAGCTACAAGGCCTGGGAACAGATCCGAAACGGAGGCAACTCATGGATTCGGTTAGCTATTAATTTATTGTTCTCCTTTTTTTTAATTTATGGTTTAGTGCCTAAATCATTTTACAAAGCGGATCTCATGCTCCTACACAGTACAGCCTCAAACTTCGAAAAGGAAAAAAAAACAAGCAGTGAACTTTGTCTGGATGCTGACATCATGCCATAGCACAAATAGGGTTTTATTTTTATTCATATTAATTTACAAACCCATCTAAACCTCCTTCAATATCAACTAAATTACGTCGTTTACATTTTATTTGAGCTGATTTTGTTTTACATTTGCTGTTTTAGCACTTATTTTAATTGCTTAATCTGTTATCACCAATCGTATCAACGAAGAAAACATTTTGTTTGCTGGGAACAGCCCAGTTATTAATGTGGCTCATGTGGGAAAGTTGGTGACTGAGATGTGAAACAAATGGTCAGTTTGCCTCTTTGTCCATTTCTACACAGTTTAAACCTACGTACCTGTAACATATCAATTCATTGTCCTGTAACTTAACAATTTTGAGAAATTAAGAGCGAAAGAAAAAATCATAAAATCTCAATTTCCATGTTTGATTTATTTGAGAATGAAGATTTACAACAGCTTAGTTTTTAATTCCAGGTGCAAACCAGTTCATTTTAGCCACGGGCCAGAATCATTTTACGATAACCTGAAGTGAAAACAGCACAGTGTTATGCTATTTAATGAAAATAAAATCTCTATAACATCATGTAGTTGCTTCTATTTGAAAGCTAAAAGCAACAAGTCTTCCTACTGCTGCTAAAATAGTACATTATGCTGATTATTACAGCTTAATGTTATCTTTAGCTTTTTATTATTTAGCATTTTGTTAAATATGGTTCAGGGTTTAAAGGTGAATGTTATTATAGTACAGAATTCATCACAGTTTTGCTCTAAAATCAACAAGTCATCAGTTTGGCTAGCTAGCCCGCATTCACCCGCTTAAATCCTACTCCTAGCTTACCAACAGTTGTTTTACAACAGTGTTGCCTTATTAACATAAGAGGCACTCATTTAGGATGGTTGCCAATGGGGGGGGGACACTATGTGGAAAATGTTGCAGGTCTCTTTAAGCCAGCTTATAGGCAGTGTGTAGGGAAAAAATAGAGAAAACTGGAGAAAACTCAGGTCACTCTGGAAACTCTTCAAACCTAATTTAAACCACAAAAACTTTTCATTTTTTGAAGCTATTTTTTGAGACCTTGGTTTACCTTGATACATATCATTGGCCCATCCATGCCTAGCAACACTTATTAAAACTGAGAGTGAGGTCAATGCACCAATGAAAGTGCAGGGACGCACTCAGTTCAATGTGTCAACTACAAACGTAGTCTAAACTGTCTTCACTGTCACTGGTGTTTAAAAACCATATTTAAAATAAATGACGCTTAACCTGGTGGGGAGGCAAGAAAAGCCTGGTGGCCCGCCAGGCTTATAAAGCACAGGGGGAAACTCAGTCAACTACAAATGGATTAGATCAAATTGATTTGTCTTTAAAATCCCCTATTAAAGTCAGAAATGATAAAAGGGCAAAGTGGCCAGCATCCACAAGTACGATCAGCATAGTCTTGTCGGAAACTTTTATTTTATATTATTTTGTTGATGGTGATTACTACACACTGCACATCTTTAGGTTAGAGAGCTGATGAAGCAAAGGTCTTGTATGTTAGTCAGTGGCTCCACTGCCTTCATGTCTACAGCCACAGTGGGAAGCAAAAAACCCTTTCTTATCCACCTGACTGCCACAAAAACACGCTCGTACCATTTACCGCTTTCAACTTCACAACATCAGATTTTTTTTAGATATGAATCTTTTCCAACAAATGTCCTTTTTGGAAGCTAAGCTTGTTTCTTTGTATGCCTTTTATGGACTCCCAAAACGCTGCTTACAACAATGTTTTTCAATTGTAATGTTCAGGATTTTTGTGGTTCAATGACTGTTTGTTTTGTCTTTTTTTGTACTGCTAATGTTGATTAAAAAAATAAAAAAATGGGGATGGGGGAGTAGGGGAAACTAAAGGCCATCAAAAAGCTGTTGTACTGTTGTCGTAACACCATTGTCGTATTTTATTGTATTTTTTTAAGGATACACCCAGTGGCCAGTGTTCTGGGAATGAGGTGCAGAGAGTATCTCAGGTTATTTTGCATTCTGGTGATGTTTATGTATGTGTATATATGTGTATATATCCATACACATCTCCACTTGATTATTCCATTCCTTTTTCATTAATAAACACTTCCCATCCCATGTTGGAATCTGTTATACCCCCTTTTTTTTCTTCATTATTTTCATTACTTTTTAATTTTCTGCTGTGGACTTTGATCCTGATGTGCTGGTCCATCCAACTTAAAGACAAGATGTCAGTAAAAGAACATACCAAATTTGAAATGGATATTTCTAACGTCTAAATGCGTTTTTGTGTCTTTAATACTCGATTTTCTTTTAAATCACAGTGTCGTTTTGTATTTATTAAAATGCTAATAAAGGTATATTGTGAAATATGCATACAATTTGTAAGATATAAAATGTGTTTTCTTTTTAACTGTTACCTTTGTTCCTTGTGAACGTTGGTGTCGGCGCTGAGCAGCGAGGCCGTTAAGAGGTGATGTGGAGACTGTGCTCTCAGCACGGTGATACGCCGGTCGGTCCTCATCCAAGTCGCTCCTCGTCTTGCATGTTCACTGCACTGCTCTTCTCTTCTCGAGTCGTAACTTTTTTGACACGGGGAGTAAAAACACAATTCGCTCGTCAAGGCAAAAGAGAAAATGTCTTTTTCAAAGTGCTTTACCTCTTTTTGTTCATTTTCTCAATATTGTTGGTTCTTTCTAGCCTATCTGTGTCTTTCCTTTTTGCTATAAAAGCGGATTAAAAATGACAAAAAGTGAAAGTTGTTGGGTGAAGTCTTTCTTGTACAGCATGGGGTGAGGTAGCACTCCAAATCCAATGCCATTTCTACGGTACGGTTCTCCTTTCTTTTTTTTTCCCACCTCTCTGTACACCTCCTCCTGTATTCACTTGCATGTTCTTCTCCGAAAAAGAGAGTGAATCAAGAAAATAAATTCCTACAGTTTAGTTCTCATGACCTGTAAAATAAGTCCATCTTTTATTTCCTTGTTCCTGGATCAATATCAAATAAAAATATTTTTGAAAAACGAATTTAAATGACTTAAATCCTTTGTTGGTGAAGGAGAGAGATTTAATATATCCACTAATTAGTTGGCATGTCAATAGCATGCTTACTACCTAATGCTAACTCATGCTAATGGCTTACATTAGCATAGTAAACTGCATTTACTTTTCTATTGCTGCCTTCCAGTTGTAGTTTAAACTTTGCCTTTCAATATGGCCTCTCATTGCAACATTAGTAGAAAACTGTAGGGAAAACATAAATTTTTAAAAGACACACAAGAGACACAGAGTGTGCCTAAAATTAATGTTGCATGTAGCGCTTGCAACTATAAACTGAACAAATTAAAAGTGGTGTTGACTTATGTAAAGCTTAAAATGTTAATTGTAACATGTACTGCAAACGGAGTCTATGGGTGACGCCATGTTGGAATTACGATCTCTTAACTAGAACTCCAGTCTGACATCAAACTTATGTAACTGGAACTCAGCATCCTGACATTAGCATTAGCATGCTAACATTTACTATGTGTATGAGGTTTTTTTTTTTTATCCAAAAACCAAACTAAAAGACAAAATTGCATGTGAACTCAAAGCTAATAAGAAAGTTTGCTTCTTAAGCAGATATTTGCAGACCTACTTCTTAAGCTAACCTGAGCTAAAGTATCTACCAGTAGCAAAATGTAATAATTAGTCTTGCATTTTAATTAATGCTAGACTAGTTATAATGCATATATAATATTAATTAAAGGTAACTAATTAATAATATATATGCTCATCATAGTGAGCAAATCAGTATGTTCAGAGGGGGTAAAAGCATATTTTTAATGTATGTTTTTTATTTGTTGATGACTTGGAGATGTCACAGCAGCAGGGATGTCAAACAGGTTTTTTTTTTAGCACTAGTCCAACCCACCTGAATCAAATATCTAAATTAGCTTCTCTGTATGTAGACAAGTTGTCCAGAGTCCTGCTAATGACCTAATTATTTGATTCAAGTGTGTTGAAGCAGAGACAGATCTGAAAGTTGCAGGACGCCGGCCCTCGAAGGCTGGAGTTTGACACCTGTGAACTCCAGAAACCGGCGTGTTGCTGTTAATTGTCCCTCCGCTCTCATTTCCAGCCTTTGACTCACTGTGTGTGATTCAAACTTCCTTTGTCAGGTGCAGCAGCTCTTCTTTTTCCAGTAATGTATACTTCACTGCTAATTATATACATGTTTAAGTTCTGAAGATCATGTCCAGAGGCTGCATAAAAATATGTGGTTTTATGCAGCTACATAGATGTCGACCTACATTTTATTCAGTCAGCGCTTGCTTTGGTTTAAAGTTGGGGTTTTTCCTGAGTTTTTTTTTTTTACTTAAAAATATTCCAGTGTTAAAATAATAAACAAGCCCTCACACAATGAAAAGAAGCTGTGTGCGAAGATCTTATTCTCCTATTTCTGTTGCGGCGTATTTTTGCATTTGTGTGCATAAAACAGGTTCCCTGATCCATCCGACCCTTTTAAACAAACCCATCAGAGAGACAGGGGGAGAGAACTGCATCTGCTTCACAGCTCTTCCTCTGTTTGTGCCTGGCAAGCACGTACAAGTAATGACTGCTCCACTTCTTGCCAACGAAGCAACTTTCCTCCTCATGTTTTATTTCCAACTGTTTACCGGTGTGTGAGTGTCGGGGTGTGTGGGTGTGTGGGGGTGTGTGTGTGTGTGTTTACTCCACCTGTTCCCTATTTTTCTTCTTCATCTGAATGAGCCACAAACAGAGATTTTAGTAGAGTGCTTGTTTCTTTGCTCTGTCCCAGAAAGCCTTTTTTTCTCTGGATGCAATCGTTGCATCACATTTCGGCCGGTTAGCAGGGCAGAGAGAGAAAACGAGCTTCGCTCAGCAAACACAGACTGCGGCAGGACGCGAGTGATCAGGGCGTAATGAGCGGGAGTGAGCGCGCATGTGAATGTGTGTGTGCTTTGACCTGTGTGAAGTTGCTCCCCACCTCAAATCTAACAAAATTAGTGTTAAACGTTTGTGCTGCTTTGTGGAGTTAAAAACTTTCATTTGTGCCGCTGTCATTTTAGAGATGCTTATAAAGATGTTTCCAGGGATCATCGGAGGTCACCGTCATTATCTTAAAAAGCGAAAACGGCACAAACAAAAGTTTCAACTGCACAAACGCAGCACAAACGCTTCACACCAATTTTGTTAGATTTGAAGACGGTGGTGGCTTTGATGTTTGAAACAGAGCGTTTGTTCCGGGGCGAATGCTGCGGTATGCGCTCGCATACGTCTGCGCGGCGCGTTGATGAAAGGAAGCATCTACTGCTTGTGCTGCAGGATGTTTTTTACCCCCTCCCCTCCCCTCCCCTCCCCTCCCCGCAGCCCCTCACTTCTGCTTTTGTCGGCCGACTGGTGACAATGAGTGGAGGTGAGAGGGCAGCAGAAGCAAGGCAACACCATTCATCACACACGTCAAACAGTTAGAGCAGCTGTGTGGGACACAGTGGAAATTAGCATTTCATCCCTCTCTCCCTCCCTCTTGTCTGTCTCCAGCCCACATCTCTCTCTATTTTTCCATCATAGCTCCACATGTGATAAATGAGTCCTGAAGACGTGTAATTTTCCCAGCTGTTTGGATGAAAACATGCCGTTATTGACCAGCACTTTCCCTGTATTGCAGTTTGTGTGGCTGATTAAATGCAGCTGTTCCACTCCCCCCCTCACCTCCTCACCCAATCATCATTCCCTTTGGACGTAACGTGAGGATTGGTGGTCCGCGGTGACGCTGTGAGGTAACGGGAGTGAGAACCACCGGTTTGTCATGGCAACATGGACAATCTCTGTCTTTATTAGCGATGCACTGGACTGATAGTTGTTCCGAGGTTATCGATCAAGTCTTTGATCAAATAAACCTGGATAATAGAGGAAATTATGAGACTTTCTTTTAGTCACGGTAAAAGTCCGATTCCCAAAGCTACCCGACTGTTTTGGTTATTTCTAATATAGCAGCAGGATTACAACAGACTGAATAGAGGATGCATCTATTTAATGTACAGTTTTAGTAAGGAGATTACATTAAATTAATTTGTGTGCAAAGCTGCACATTGGTTTCCAAAACGATTTTCAGCTCCAACATACTGATAGTTCCAACATAGTACATCTAAAAATATTTAAAAATTGTGCAAAAGTGAAATATTCATTGCCTTTTGAGTCAATAATGAATTAATATTGATGAAAAAGTGCTGCGCAGTTCCACTGGGAGAGTATTTCACTTATACAAGACATTTTCCCCACGTGTTAAGTGGAATAATCTTGCAGTGGAACAGGTATTTTTTTAATCAATATTAAAGATTTATTGACTTAAAACAAGCTCCTGTGTATTTCTGAAAAGTTATTTGTCTTATTTTAAGTGTAATAAGATATTTGTACTTGAAATTAAACAAAAATATGCAGTGAGAGTTTGTGTTTTTGTAGTGTAGTCAACTTCTTGGTCATTGACACCTGAGGATAATAAAAATGAACAGACTTCAACTTAAACAGAAGGGGAAAAAATATGTTTGTTTTTTTATAACTACAGCTATTCTGATATTCTACAAATTCCATAATCCATCTGAGTAACTTCTGGAACTTCAATGGTTCCCAGCAATGGCCAGGACAACATTCAATCTGAGAACCTTCTACAAAAACATTTAATATGTTTAAAACCTGAAAATCCCAGTTGTGTCTTTTCTTTCAAAACTAAATTAAACCAGCCATTTTTGAGTGACTGGTTTATACAGTATATATATATATATATACATATATATATATATATATATATATATATAAATTCCCTTCTCACCCACCGCGGGTGGTGTTTCTTCCTCTTAGCTCGG
>CAEFZY010077381.1:0-16726 GCA_903066815.1 Brachyrhaphis roseni
TTTTCTTTCCAAACAGTGCCTGTGACGCGGCAGTAACACAGCAGCAACACGGTAGTAGCACAGCACTAACAGGGCTGGTTACCGGTAAAAGTCACTGAGAGCCGTCTTCATCTTCCTCCTGAGCAAGGAGAGGTGTTACGTTACATTAAACTTGCGTCTTCCTCTACACATATATTCCCCGTCTCACTCTTACCTTTTCTGCTCGAGCGCCCCTGGTGGCCGTTAGAAAAAAATGCACAAATAAGCCGCATCATTGTATAAGCCGCAGGGCTGAAAGCGCAAGACAAAAGTCGTGGCTTATAGTCTGGAAATTACGGTATTTATCTTCATGTTTATTTGTGTGCGTACAATGTGTATGAAATCTTTCTGTTGATACACTCAGTTTCAAGTATACTCACAAAAGTTTTGCATGTGTTATGGAATATCCTAATTTTTTTCTATTGAAGAGAAACTCTGTCTTGGCATGACAAGGGAAGCAGATCATCCCCTTTGTGTAAGCTGCCAAAACAGGTAAAGGTGATGAAAATAAAAATAAATTCATGACCTATTTGTATTTTTTATCTTATTTTTTTTTTTTTTTTACAAAGATCTTAACACAATTAGTTTTTTTCCACATGTCAGGCATAAAGAATATCTTTGTTATTTAGTCTGGAATGGGGGGCCTGTCATATTCCAATGCACAGATGATAGAAACATCCTGCATGCTAGCAAATGCCTGATCCCTTATATAAGCTACGTATAGCAGTTCCTCAGTCTTTTCAGTACAGATCTGTCTGTTTTAAAGTGTTATGGCCCACATTTGGATTCATTGTAGAAGCCTCCAAGCAACCTCTGCAACACTCATCCTGTGACTCAGAGCGTCATTGTTGTGGTCGCTGTCCCTGCCACAATGTCCCTGCAGACCGACCTATAGCAGAGCACCAGAGAAAGAGAACAAAGCATGGCCCCTGGCCTCGGTGCTGTTCCCACATTTCCACTACAAATCACAGCATCCAAAAAACTCAAGACAAAACAGCCTATGATGTCTCCACTGACAGAACTTTCAAAACAAAACTGCAAACATACAAAATTCCACGCGCAAAAAGTCTAAAAATCTAAACTGGGTGTTTTTGGTGCCTCATATGTCCTTCATTTCAAACTCTCACATCTACTTGTTGGGTCCAGTCATGTCTTTCCTGAAGGAACATCTTTCATGATTTTGACACTGAATGTTTATGTTTTTTCCAATACAGTATGTGTCATTTTTAGTTTTGAATATGTGCATCCACGTGTTGTGCAATGGTTGCAGATCTGATTAGCTTGAAAATCAGAAACAGCAGGCTCAGTTTTGAAGCACAAAAATATTCCCAGTTCGAGCCTCTGGTAGTAAAATAAAGTCCTGTCGCTTTCAAATTACTCAACACTGAATGAAAATGCAATAACTTAATTCATGGCATATGTTTCAGATAAATGAGCACTTCAGTGGTTAAAAATGCACGTCTTCTAAAGCGCTTGTGTCCGACTAGATTTTGGTGCGTTTCAGCAGAGCGATTGTGACGTTTTTTGTGATGGTGTATTGTGTCTGTGGAGGCGAGGTTGGATGCCCCGGAGGTCTGAGGGTGGTGACTCATGCTCAAAGCTTCTGCAAATGTGACATGGAGAAAGGAAATAAGAGCCAGATGCCAACAGATATCCACAAGCACATGGCTCACACGACCAGCTCTGCTCTGTTTGTTGGTGTGTGCGTGTGTGTTAAAGTGTGGCGTCGGCAGTCACGCACAAGGGATTCAGGTGCAACTCAAGTGATTTTCCAGTGGCAATTTCTCACCCAAATTTTCACAAGATGTGCAATAAAAGATAAAAATCCTGGGATAGTAGTGAGGAATCATTTATTTTGTGAGATATTGTTTCATCAAGACATTTGAAGCATATTTTTTTAATTTCTTTTGGAAGACGTGACAACATTTCATCTGAAAACAGATTGTTTTGGATTACTAGAGCTGCAAAGAGCTTAGCCTCAGAGGGGAATTGTCAAAATAAACTCAGAGGTTGTGGTAGTAAATCATTTATAAACCAAGACTTAGGGAACAGAGGAGCCATCTGCTTATATTGAGTGAGAAATGGGTCTTAGAAGGACAGCCTGTATTGTGTTATGAGTTTTCATTTATTTTTAACTTTTTTTTTTTTAGTTTTGGCATCAAAAGATTGAGCACATTAGCAGGTAACCTGTAATGAGCTTTTAGATAGATATCATGAAAAAGGTGTAAATTATTAATAGCTCGGCTCACTTTTTTATTGCGGCACATGAAATAGGCACAAACAAAAATCTTTACGTCATGTAAATGGATAATGAGTTTTAGCTGTAAATGTCTTTTCTTTCCAAGACCTCTTTATCCATATCGCATAACCTCATTTCTAGTTAATAACTTCCAGCATAATCTTTTCTGTTCTCCTGAATGTAGTTTCTTTTTTATGCTGATGAAAAGAGAATTCAAAAGCATCACATTTAATTGTGAATTGGATGGGATGTCTGTATTTAGACTGTATTTGTCTAAATACTGAATTTAGACTGTATTTGTCAGTCTAAATACAGTATTTACATATGGTGGTGCTTTTCCATATTTTGCAATCATAAACGTTAATGCATTTTGCGCTATTTATATGTAACAGACCCATTATATTCTTTTAGGATTGTCCTTAACAAACATCCATATTCTCATAAACTCTACCATCAAAACTCTACAACAAAAAACAAACCTATAGACAAATTCATCATCACCATTGGGAATATGTTTTCAGGGTGATGTGCAATTTCAGTTTTCTGGCAAAAAAGTTTATGAAGAATTTTTTCCTTCTTAAAGATCAGATTGTGGAGACTGTGACTACTCATTGTTTTGTTGACAAATTCTCCATGTGAGCTGTGTGTATCAGCTGCTCTCCCAGGGTTACCAAGATAAGGGTGGTGGCATATACTTTCCATTTTCAGTTGATAGACTGATCTCTGTTTACTGAGATCTAGAAATATTGTTTGACAAGCTAACCCAACCTAACATGAAATTCAAATAAAATCTATTAAAGTTTGTGGTTATACAAAATATGGAAACATTCAGGGGTCTTTTTTTTTTCCTTTCAAGACACTGGAGCGACCATGTAGCAGTTTTGTAGCCATAAACACTTTACTTGCTGAGAGATTTAAGAGTATATATAAAAAAGACATAGATCAGGATAAAATCCCATGTAATAAAATAGTATAATCTATTGGGAATCACTGTCGTTTAGCGCTAATCCATCTTTTCCACGAAGATGCATGACTCAGGACATGTAATAACTTTGACGTGCTGGCACTGTGTATAGAGAAGTAATTGAATCACTTAAGTTATTACAGGGCTTGCACTAAGGAAATTGAATATCTGTAACTAATTTCATGGAAGTCAGTGCAGCACAATTCAAGAGATCTGCCTTAAAACTGCACCTGTCAATCTTGCAGCTTTGATAGAGGAAAAGTCCGCTTAGTCTCGGCTGAGTGTCCCCGGTAAATACATCCGAAAGACTGAGTGATGGTCCGTGAGAAAAACGTGAGAGGTCCACTATTTCACTAAAAAGTTTGCCAACTTTTGGAATCTCTTTGTGAAATAATTGCTCTGCTTCAATTTAATATTGTGTTAATATGAATATGTCTAGTTTCCTTAAACATTACAATTTAATGTCCTCCTCAGGTAGTTTTTGTTACATGAAGTATAATTTTTGAGGGGTAAAGAGTTATGTCAAAAATAATATTTTTCAACAATGTGCAAGAAATGCAGTTTAGTTCATCATTCCTATATCGGAAAACCACAGATCCATAGAGACCTTTCTATTAACATGAAGCAAACAAATCACAATTACAAATCTGTTATCGCGTAGAAACCAAAGTAGAAAAAATAAAATAAAGCAGGATTTGTTATCGGCTTACTGAATGTTGTGATAATGAATATGGTTGGATGAGCTGGCAGAGCATTAAGATGACTGAGGCCAAAGCAGACTGGAGAGCATGTCTATCATTTGGAAAAGACCCTGAATGGATGAGTGAAAAGCAGATGGAGCTGTGAGTGGAGGGGATGAAGGAGGCACAGAGAGCAGACTTTGTTCAAAAGCTGATCAAAAACGTAGACACAGCCGGCACACATGCGTCCTTAAGAACTAATCAGGAGCTCTGTTTTCACATTTTAAGTAGTCATTACAGGATTCCCACTTTTTCTTCTTCTTTTAGCTTCTCACCTCACAATTTCCCACAAGGTCTGGAAAAGTCTTGAATCTTCTTTTCAGTATTTTTCAACTTAGAAAAAGAAAAAAAGACAACAGAAAATATTTTATAGGACTTGATTTAGAACACAGAGAAATTCTCTGATCAGGGTAGATCTGATTGATCAATTACAGGGTAGATCTATTGACTAGATCTACCCTGATCAGTGCCTGGCATGTTGAAAACTGAAAAATGCAATATTTTTATCGTTTGTGAATGTAGCACATCAACCATCATGCAACTTTCACTGACAGCACACTTTGATGTGTGCACTGGTACTGAGACATAAGCTCCTTTCTTTTTAGCATCAGCGATGAGTTAGTCAAAGGAAGAGAAAAAATGTAAACAACTAATTTTAAAAGAATGAATTTTCCAAGGCATACTGAGACATAAAACATTTGTTCAGGTCAGCAAGGTAGAGTTTACAAATCCATTTTCTCCATCAATATATTCATCAGCCCGCCTGCTCTCTCCTCACACCTGCACCCTGTTACCAATCAACCACCTGTTTTCTGTCTAACAGTCAAACTCCTTAGTATTAAAGTTTCACTCCTTCTGTCACACTCTGCTGGATTCTTCCATTTAACCCCCGTTCACTCTCCTTCTCTTCTGGTTCAAACATGTACTGCCTATTCCTTTGCCTCATCCGTAATGTGAACCTAATTATAAGACTATGTTATTTGTTATTAAAAGAGCATTACTTCACATTTTGTCTCCTGTTTTGAACCCTTGAATTTGGGTCCAACATCTATAGTAAAACAAAATCATGTAGTACTAACTAAGTTTGGTCTTTTTCTTTGGTTCCTCTACTGTATTAAAACAATGCAGCATGAAAAAGATGGCAGGAAGATGTGAAGAGCCTTCATGTGATGAGATGCCACAGACAAAAGGCTGATGCAGTGGGTACGAAAATGAATATGAAGCAGAAATGTGTGTTTAGTCAAAATTCAGAAAGATAAACAAGGAAAATAATTTCAGTGGTAACTCAAGAACATCGGTCTGTTTGCCAACATCTGGCAGCAGACTAGAGTAACGAGATGAGGAGCAGGTGATTAGCATATCTACAGGAAACACACGCACAGCAAAGAGACAATGAAAAAACAACAGAAAATAAATAAGGAAAAGCTTCCCACCTGAAGGATTTGGAGACTCATTTTAAACAGAGGAAGATGTTCTACCTCTAAAGCAGACAAATGGCACTGAAATGATGAATCAGCTCAAGAGTTTCATGCTTGAATGACTTTTCTGGGTTGTATTATAAAAGGAAAATCAAAGACATAAGCTGCACATCTGGCAGACATGGATAAGATGGAGAAATCCAAACTGCATCTGCCTTCAATGCAGGGCTTCTTTTGATAACACTCAAATCAGGGAAGTGATTCATCTTAGTACTTGAGAAGGCAATTACAAATCCATCTTTCAGGCCTGACACCTAATCACACCGGGTGAAAGACTAATTTATCCAATGATATGAAAAAATGTGCTGTGTTTTTATAAAATTCAAAGGCTAAGCAAACCATATCATGTAAAAGTGAATATTTTGTTCTGCACAAAAATATTACATGCAACAGAGCATAAAATATTGCTATAACATGGTGATGTTCTGTACAATTAATCACCTGGACATCTGTAACCTGATTAACCATCAATGTATGATAGGTATCAGTTAGTTTACTAAAAATAAATTATATGGGTGAATGACTTTCCTTTTGCAGACTCTGGCCCATAGTTGTGCTGATTTTATGCATACTGCTTCTCAGTTATAACATGAACCCTGATGTGACTCACTGTGTATATATTTTCCACCACATTCTTCCCAGTATCGGAGGACACGCTGTAATGGATCTGTTTCACTTAGTGTCAGGCGTGGTCAGGGTCATTTAGAGCAGGTTCATGGCAGAAAAACATCAGCAAATTGCTTGAACTTGCCTGAATGAGTCACTTGTGTGGTTTAATTTAATATCACTCTCCAAAAAAAAAAAAAAATATATATATATATATATATATATATATATATATACATTTACCAGAGCATGGCCTCTAACTTGGATTAATAGAGTGTATTTCATTTTTAAACAAGCTAAGAGATAAACTTGTGTAACAATAAATTTGTGTATCTTTTCTTTCCTATTAAGACCAATTATGGGACATGAATCTTACCCACTCATTACATTTAATTTGTTTGCAGCAGCACAGAATGTTCTTTGTGAAAATTTTACATGACAAGCTGTTGAAAGCATTTTACATCCAAGAGAACAAATTATTCCTGAGTGTAAAGCTATTCATAAAATTACTCTATAAAGCCACTGAACATCATTGTTCTCTGAACCATTTGATTATTTTAATTTCACGCATTCATTGAATCACATCAGCAATAAAAAATATACACAAAACAGAACTAAAAAATCTAAATGACTTGCTAATCACTAAGATTGTTTCAGGTTATTACATTCCATTTAACCTAATCTAAATATAATTAATTTATATCTGACAGTGTCATTATTAAATAAATTGTGAGCGACGCTGACACAGGAGGATGGAGTTAGTCCTGTATTTAACAGGGTACCGGTTCAAACCCCCACTTCATCCATCTCAAGACACTTCACTGACTATGCCTGATGGAGAAAAGTAACCTCATTTCTGTCGCTGAGCATGCTGTGGCTGCGGTGTAGCTTAGCATGTACAGTGTCTGAATGTGAATGAGTGAAGTGAAAAACACTTTGGAGTCCTCTTGACTAGGTAAAGAGTGACACGAGTACAGATAATTTTCCATTTTACAAATTAAATTTAACCAAAGTTGAAAAAAGTGTGTGCGGAAAAACAAAGTATACTCAGCTTTCTGAGCCCACTTTGGCATTGGTAACTTGAAGTAGTTGGTGTTCTCATCAATCTCTTACATTACATTCTTATTTACAATGTTGCCTCAGTTAATTGAGATTTAAAGACATGTTGTTTGTACATCTCTCTTAAGGTCCCAGTAGACCATTTTGATCGGAGTTAGGTCTGTACCTTGACTAGGCCTTTTTGTTTTTTCTTTCTTGTTTTGCTAACAAGGTCTCGTGTCATGACCCTGCTTCTGCAATGATCTCACATTTGACTGATGCTGCAAAACAAACCCAAAATAATTATCCTACTCCCATTTGTTTGACTTTGATCTGTAATGCTATGGTCTATAGCAAACATAATGATATGCATTATAGTCAAACACCTAGCATCATATTACACCAATGACATTAAATATATAAAACCTACCATGACCAGTACACTCCTAACCCTAAACCTAACAAAAAACAATTTATACTTTATTTTTAAACCCAAAAACAGCATTGCTGCTATTGGGGTTTATTGATCACAATGCAGTATTTGTTAGGAAAATAGTCTTTACACAGCATCAAAAACAAGGTCACACACACACACACACACCTATTTTATTGTCATCCTAGCCTTAACATCCTAGCCATGTTGACTTTTAATTTGTTATGCCTTTTGTTGCTACAACAGCTTCAAATTTTATGAGATGGCATTCCACAAGGTTTGTTTGTTGATATAAAGTAATCTAGAACTGTATGAGTGCGATCAGACATTGACGCAAAAAGGCCTAACTCATAATCTTGACTTAATTCATCCTTAATGTGGTAGAGGTCAGCACCAAGGTCCATCTAAACTTGAATGAGAAAATTTAGCTCTTCCATGCTTTTGTGGAACTTACTTTGTACAAAGGAGTGCAGTCACATTGGTACAGAAAGGGCCATCCCCAAACTGTTCCTATAAAGCTGGTAGCATTAAGTTGTCAAATATGCCTTGTTTTGCTGAAGCATTTCATTTTATTTCACTGGACCTGAGGGGTTGAGCCCAAAGTCCTGAAAAATAGTCCCACACCACAATCCCCTCTGCACCAAAACTTTACACTTGACACAATGCAGCCCGGCAAGTTCTGTGTTCTGCACAGACCAGACAAATGGATTGTCAGACACTCTGGAGTTCAGTGACGCCATGCTTTAGACCACTGCATCCAAGGCTTTGCATTGTACTTGGTGATGTAAGGCTTGGCTACAACTGCTCGGCCATGGAAACCAATTCCATGAAGTTCTCTACATACTGTTCTTGAACTAATTTGAAAGCCTCATAAAGTTTGGAGGTCTGTAATTATTGATTTTGCAGAAGGTTGGCAACTTCTACGTACTACATACCTCAGCATCTGCTGACCCGACTTGGTGATTTTATCTTTCCTACCCATTCATAGCTGTGTTGCTGTTGTTCCCAATTACTTCAGCTTATATTACCACTGAATGTTCACCATGGAATTTTGAGAAGTGAGGAAATTTCACAACAGGACACAGGTGGCCTCCAGTCACAATACCAGACTTGAATTCGCTGAGCCTGTGAGAGAAACCAGTTATTTCGCAAAGGTTTTTAGAAGCAACCTACTTAAATGCTGGATTTTATACACATGCCAGTATAAAAGTGATTGGAAATCCTAAAATCAGAGCATTGCATAGGTTACCCAATATAAAGCAAAAATGTACCTGTGTATTTGACACACAGTGTTTTTTCTATTTCGGCTTCACCATTGATAAGAAATGTCAATTTGAAATATTTTGAGTTTTTGCACAATTTTGGTAAGATTTGAATCAATGGCTCTCATCTCTGGTTCTCAGGGATCACTGGGTCTCCTTGGTGTCGCTCACCTGACTTACATAAATGATGGCATGCAGAGGAGGTCATGCAATCATTTAAATCAGGTATGCTGGAATAGATACACATCTAAACATGCAGGATGGTTAGATTGAGGACCAGGTTTGTAAACCACTGATTTAAATCATATTATTGTTGAACCTAGTAAGGATGAGATCCTTTTTATGTGGTACTGATTCCTATCTCCCTTGAATCAAGCAAACAATATGCTTTCTTCACCATAATGTTCCATATGTTTAAAAAAAATCCTCAACATTGTACCTGCTCAAGTTTGAACATGTGTCTTTTTTTCCTTTCAAGACTATCATCCTCTATGTTCTTTATATCAACATTAATTGACACTAATTATCAAATTTAATTATATTGTTGTACTATTAAATTTCTTTTACGTATGATCAAAGGACTCCTAACCACTGCTCAGCAGTTAAGTACAGAAAAACTAAAGGAGACTCTACCCCTCTTTCTTTGAACCCGCTGATCCTTCGCAGTTATTTAAATATGTTTGTCTTAACTGATAAAAAAAAAAAACTTGGAAAATTTTGTGTTTTTCTATTTGGAACCTAAACAGCTCTGGTGAAAAAAATAATGTATACTTTTATGAAAATATTGCAAAGACTTTTGCCCTTTCTGCTCAGTTCTGGACTAACAAAGCACACTACTCAAGTGTTTGCACGTTGCCATCTGACCTTGCTGTCTCACCAATTCACATCCCATTAAACACTGGGAAACCTGAATATTTCCTGGCACTAGAACACAGATAAAATAAAACAGTCCCATTCCTTTTCTGAACATGCTTCTAAAAATGTCTGCATGGGTTTCCATGTGCAGGCCTGCATTGCTTGATTTATTGACCTTTCTGCAGTTCTAGCAGTGTTGTTTATGGAGTCCTTTGAAGATTTCTCCTTTACATATTGTTTCACTATCCACACCGGGATATGAAAATATTGACACCCTGTAATGGCTATAAAAGTGCACAAAATGCAAGCTTTCCAATTAGTCTGAGTAATGCAAAAATGGATGTGGGGTGACAAGTGGAAGAAAGGAGTGCAGCTATTCTATAAAATGTCTTTGGAGTTGGTTCCTGCTACAGTGCAATCATTTCATGTGTCATATCTGGTGCAGAGCTGCTGCTGGCATAGCACACCAGACTGGAACCTAATGGCAGGCATTAAAGGGAAATTAAGGGGCCCACACTGTTTCAAACAGGCTTGATCTTCTTGGTAGTTGGCCACTCTGGTCGTTACTCTCACTTTTCAGATGAAACATCAAACAGGAGGACATAAGACCATGAGCAGCTCAGATTCACAACGTGAGTACAGAATAAACTGGAGTCCTAATTCTGTAACAGCATCTTGTTAGTGCTTTCTTTTCACACATCTTTGGAGTTTGACATTTTAAGCAATTTCTCTGCCAGAATCAATGAGAGCAGAGCTAAAGGAAGAGGAAGAAACTGCACAAGGACCCTTTGTAGCACAACTGCAGTTGCTTCAGTACCAAAGGTGAATTAAAGCCATACTTAAACTTACAGATCACAGTTTTCAAATAATGATTTTATCTAGTAAGTGAAAAACAAAACCAGGTGAAAAATGTAAACCATGGACCTGGTTGTGTCTCACTTGATAGCAACAACTGCCTTCAATTGTTTAATCCAGACAACAGAGCGCTTCCAAGCTTATGGTCGTGCTTATGGTCATGCCACAGCATATCAGTTTTAAGTTCTGGCATTGATTCAAAGTCTTTTCATTCTTTTGAGACATTCACATGTGGGATATCTGGAGAGCTTTGGATTATTGTCCTATAACAGAAAACAAGTAGGATTAATTTCAAGGTTGTGAACGAATGGCTGGACATTTTTCTTAAGGATTTTGTGGTAGAGAAAATTTAACATGTCAACCAGGTCCACTCGCAGTAAAGCCACCCAGGCCCTCACAATACCAGCACAGTCATTGACTGTTGGTATGATTTTCTTTTTTTGAACTGATTATTTAGTTTGTGCCAGATGCAACGACATCGCCTAAACCATCGCCTATTGTCTTGGCATTGTTGTCTGTCCTATAATTTTGTCATGTCTTGAGAAAAATTGTCCTGGGTTGTTCTGTGAACTTCTGAGTTGTTGATGCGCTCTTGGGATAAATTTTATTAGATATTCCATTCCTTTTGTCAGAAGAAAAATTTTAAGTTGCCAGATATGACAAATATGATGCAAATTTAAGTTGTTTTTGACATATACAGTATTTTCATCACAATTAATATAGTTACTTCATTGTGCTATGAAAAAGAACCTCATGCCTGGAAGATATATAATACTCCCTTTAAGAAATGAAATCAGAAATTGAAAATAAGTAATAATTTTATTTACAAAATAAATTACTTATGCTATTTCCCATTTTGTTACAAGAATGCAGCAAAGTGTTACACAGTTCAGATGCAACAAACACAGAGGTTCCTCAGATTTAGCTTTTTTCCAGACACTTAAGGGTTAACACCTGGCTTATTCTTTAGTCAGTGTAATACTACACCATCTCTGGCCTCACGCTGACATCAATTGCTGTAATCACCTAATTGAAAGGCATGACATGACATGAGCACAGGTAAAGCTGTCCTGCTCAATAAATCAGAAAGTTTCTTCTTATTAAACTGCCATGAAAGAAATTAACACAAATCCATTGAAAATCCTTCATTCTTTCTTTCTGAGCTTTGTTCAGTTCAGAAAGCAGACAAACCTTACAGTTGATATTTGTTTTTTGTTTTTTTTGTAGCAGTGCAAGGTGTCTGAACCTCTCTAACCGATTGAGAATTCACGTGTTCTTGAACACACCCAATGACATGCAATCGGCTAAAACGGGATAAGGGTTAGATGGGTTACAAAGTATTTTAATTTGCACAGTTTGATAATGCTTCATGAAAAGCATAAATTAGGTGCTGGTAATCTCTTAAAAATGACAGTTCTTGTTGCAGCAGGTCAGGATTAGCGTACTGATACCTCACCCTTTTGGTTGCATCTCATAACTTTTCTTGCTTACTTTCCTGGTTCTTGCTAATGATCACCTGAAAGCACTCGAGCTTCAAAAGTATTTAAAAAGAGTAACGGTTTTGAGATTCTGTTTAAAATTGAATTAAAACGTGACTTGGTTCAAATGACAGTCAAAAGGTGTACTTTGACAGTGCTCTCCATTTCACCATTTCAGCATTTGGCCCGTTTGTAGTTTTAGTCATCTGGCACCCATCTTTTTTTCAGTGCAAAACCGTGCCATCTACGTTGTTTGGTACCACCAATACATCCATCTCTTCCCCTGATACTCAAAGTTTATTGTTTTCGAAGGAGGATGCTGAGTTATCTTGCTTTAATCTGTAGTCACAGTTTGTTAGATCATAACCAAATGAATATAGAAAATAGATTAAGGCTGAATTTGAAGGTAAAAATGTGAAAGAAATGTAATTACACATGAGATGTGTTCAATTCTTTGACCATTTACATCAGCAGTTGATGAAAATATGATATGATGAGCCATTGTTGAAGTACATACACCCAAATTGTTTTCAGGTGTGGAATGGAGGCAAGTATTTACAAAATAGTGAACTCATACAAAACTTATTTGCTAATGGCAGAATGGGGTTGTTTGTTTATCAAATTTCTGTCAATCATGCATGCAATATAAATCTTTTAACTTATATAATTACAGAAAATGGGTGGTAGACAAATATCAACTGAGGTTTGATTATTATGTTAGTCATGGCTTCCACAAATAAATGCATTATTTTAAAAACATAGTTTTGTTAATCTTTCTTCTGGTTTTGATACAGATATAATTTCTGCCTTTTAAGTGAAAGGAATCATGAAAATGTTGTAGCTTCATCTTCCTAAACATTATGGGCTATAGGTTTTGTAATTGCTTTTCAGGCTAATTTAAAATTTACATTTGTTCTGCAAATGTTATAAATGATCAACAGGCAATTCAAATCAAGATTAGTGTCAACTTTGAAATATGTTTACAATATTTAGATTTTTAATTATGCATGCACAGCTGCAAATCACTTTTTTCTCATTAACTACGGTACTCAGTATTTACTTGCCAGTGGCCATGTCTACTAATGCTGCAGTTCTCATTTTTCCTAAGTTTAATGTCACTGCCATAAATCCATTTTTGATATGTTAATTGGACCCACGTTGAAATATAAGAATCTCCATAAGACTGTATTCCTGTCAATATCTCAGTGTTTTTTGTGTAGTTGATACGTGATGCTTCACATATTGGTGGAGTAAATTTTTCCCAGGAAGCGTTAAATCATTCTGTATCACCCACAGCTACCAGGGTGAACAGAGTAAAATACTATAAATTTTTAAGGACATGAAGAGTATTATTTTGTGAGTTATTACTTTCATTCTCAAAGGTTGTGCTAGTAAAACATTATTTCACATTGGTTTACAGTAACAGAGGCAGTTGATTTGATTAAAATATAGATTTTGCTTCCAAATACATTTTAACATACTGTTAAGACAAAAAAGGCTAGCTGTGTTACGCAAAGTGTTTAAGTAATGTTATGTGGATAGTTTTAGTTTTTATCTTTATAGTCAATTAAAATTTGATCAGTGATCAGAATATGACAAACATTTATTTCATTGGTAAAAATAAACCAAATTGTTTATTTGCTAAAAAGCTAGTAAGCTAGCTTTTTATAAAATATTGTTGCTGGTAAACGAGCTTTTTATTAAAGCTAGTTTACTTTTATTAAGTAAACTAGCTTTACTTTTATGAACCTATAAAAATTTGTAGTTTTGCAAAACTATAAAAAGCTAGTTTTATAACCTAATCTTTTCTTTGATATTTGAGTGAGGGTTTCAAACTTACCTTTACAAGAAATAACACTCAAATAAATGTTTGCAAATACTGCGACGAGAGCAGCCAGTGCAATTTAAATCTAATTGAGCCTAATTTTTTGATTTGTTATATTCTGTAATGTATGGCGGCAGGATAACACCAGAGACAAGATCCCAGTTTACCCACAACTCTCTGAGACTTTATGATTCATCTGCAGAATTTTTTTCCATCAGATGCAATGTGAAGTCATACAAAATGCACACATAATTGGTTGGGATTTTGACTTAGCACATGTCCTGGCAGAATCTTGACAGTGCTGTCAGATAACTGTCAATCAAACTACAAGGTGAAGTAGAGATTGCACCTAGATATAAAAAAAAATGTTTTCAGACCCAAATAAATATTTGTCAGCAGAACTCTGTCATTTTGCTTTGTGAGCACCCAGTTTAGCAACTTTAAGGAAACAATGGTTGTGGAAAAAGTTTACCGACTTTGTAATTCACACAGTAATAAGTTTGCAAAGGTACCAGAGATGCTATAATTTAGGTTTATAAATTATTTATAAACATCTGTCTGATCAGATGTTTAAATCTACATTTCTGTTGATATTGATATTTTCACATCCAAAACATTTTTGTGGTTGTCTTTGTTCTCGTTTTGTACAAGCTATAATTTAAAAAGAAAACCAGTAGTGTCAGCTAGAGTGATCTGATTTTTCTAATATCGTTACCCAGGTTGATGATTATCTTATTATGATGTTAACTTCTTTCGACAGTGTAATCGACTTACACTGCAGAAATAGGAAAAAAGGTGGTTTTAAAAGTGCCTCTGCCTTCAACTTTGTCCTATTGAATAGGAAAAACATTGACAAAATTGACAAAGAAGTTTCTGCAGACATAGATAAAAATGACTGTTGGTGAAATGACCCTTTCTGATATGAATTGAAATGTTTCATTAAGAGTAATTGAAAAAAGTCAACTAATGTCACGAGAAAGTAGAAGTTTATTATATAGATGACCTAAACATTGAGGCAACTGACAGACTATTATCTCTCGTGGCTCACAGCATAAAATGTGTGAAAATCCTGAATATGATTGAATGCTTGCTAGTTCTGAAAAGGTATGAACTTGTTTGAATGCTTTTGTCAGAAAATATTGATGCGTGATGATTCAACAACAGTTCTTTTTTACTGTGTGCATTTTTATCACAAAAGTCTCCAGAGGGTACAAAGGTTCAGGACCCTCGATGTCAAAATTTAAAAGGAAATTAGATGAGTTTCTGGAAATATTTACATAAAGAAGTGTAACAGAACCGAAAGTAGCATCACATTAAAAATATGTTGTTCATTTGCATGCAAATCGGGATACTCTCTTGCTGGGAAGTACAACGTAAAACACCAGACCTCTATTGTGCTCACTCCTAACTTTTATTAGAGCCAGGAGGGAACAACATAAAACATTCCGTTTTATTTTTAAATTTTGAAGATCATAATGAAAGCCATAAGGCTGCCTTTTGCCCTGAGAAAAACAATCCAGAAAGAGCTGTCAGAAGAAGCTTTACATGAGTCTACAATAGGGCAACAGCAGGCGGTAGTATCATGTGGGCCTGGCTGCACACTGCGACGCAGAGAAAGAGGAAGGAGCACATGTGCCAGCAATGGGATCCCTTTGCTTCCTTTCAGAAGAGTGACATTTGAAACAAAGAGCTCAGTTATGTGAACAGTGCTCTTCAGGGTAGACAGACGAACAGAGGCCAAATACTCCCAGCCCGCCAAGCCAGCCGCCCACGTAGGGTGGGGTCGCTCCAGGATGACTCATTCATACACAGGGAAACAGGAACACACACACACACGCAGTATAAGTATATACTGCTCCAACTTAAAAACATTACTTATCTGGGGCAAACATGTGTACCCGTGCCAGACTGTGAGGATATGCCTAATACAAACAGCAAAATGAAATAAATATCTGTACTATCTTTGAACATCTCTCCCTGTTATTGTTTTTATCTGCGACACAGGTGAAAGTCTTCCTGGTGGGGACGCCTGTCTAGCCGCTGTCTCTCAGCACCGTAAGCGAGTGCAAAGCTTTTGTTTTCTCTTTCTGTCTGGGCGATCTGCCAGAACGAATAAGACTTTTTAACATTTGTTTCTGGAGCCATCCTTTGTAAGGAGACAGCCCCTAGCATGGTTCATCGAAGAGTCTTTGTCAATATTTCAGCATCCATTTAGTAACAGTAAATTACACCAGGCAGACAAATAAACACCATTTACTGGAGTTTTCATTGGGTTTGTTTCACTAATAGGTGAAGGAAGCCAGCAGTGGCAGATTTTGCTGCTGGTTATGCACTTGAGTCTTGCAGTCTCTAAGCCACAGATTAGATTTGAAATATATGTTGCTGAGCCGTTGATGTTAATTTGATTGCTGTTTCCTGGCAACATAATATTTGGTCATAAGTGGAAAGTAATGGACAAGATTTGCTCTGGTTTCAATGCCCATTTTTATGAATGATTACCAAGCATGAAAGTTACCATAATTATATCGTAGGCACAAGCCAAGGAAACTCCCAGGAAAAAATACTTTAAAACTTCTGGAAAATTGTTTGACCCAGGAAAATATATACTAGTGCAAATACAAACTATTGTGTGATGTTTGATTTTCTGCACAGGTAACAATAATAAAAATACAAAACTATAACAATTTTGAATGGGCCGCTTAAATATGCAGCTTGCTTCAAGCGACCAATGTAAGGATCGCTAAAATAAGCAGGCAGCTATGAATGCACATAAACTAGTTAAAATGATCTTTAGCACATAACAGAGGAAGGTAAAGCACATGTTTGTACATGTTACTGGAGCCTTTCTTGTGACACTTTAGAGGCAGCTCATGTCCCTAGTCTAAGCAATACTGTAATATATATATATATATATATATTACAGTATATATATATA
>CAEFZY010077385.1:0-45635 GCA_903066815.1 Brachyrhaphis roseni
TTTTGGTTGGTGGTGTGCCTCGTGATTCTTTCAATGAAAACAATGTACCTTGGCTCAAAAAAGGTTGAAAAACACTGGTCTAGATGATCTCATAAATTGCTTTTGTTATCTTTGGACAAACAAAACAGAAGTTTCCAGCCTTTAAGGGATGCAGATGTGTGTTTTTTTCCCCCCTAACACAACCAAGACAATCAATCTGACTGCTATCAGTGTTTTAATCTAGCTTTCAATGGATTGCACAGGCTGTTTTATTTTTCTTGTAGTCCTCCAGTGCATAACTGGATCTACAGTATGATGTAAAGTTTCTGGGTTTTGCTTCTGCCGTTCTCTTTTCTCCCGGAACCAGACCTTTCCACTGTTTTGCAGATCTAAATATGGAAGTAAAATGTTCACAATGACACCAAATTATTTAATACAACAGATTTTTTTTAATTTCTGCCTTTGTTACATATCATTTGATTGTCATCTTTATTTCTAGGAAGACCATCACTGATTCATTTTCTAAATCTGATTATGAATTAATTAATTCCCAAAAGATATTTAATTTACTACTTTAACACTGTTTTTTGTTTTTTCATTTTCCATTTTGTTACTCTGCAGGACGATGCCGACGTCGAGTGGAAGTTTGCTCGGGCGAAACTTTGGTTTTCTTACTTTGAAGAGGGAAGGACACTTCCTGTCCCATTCAATCTGGTCCCCAGTCCAAAATCTGTGCTCGGACTGGCCACAGCCATAAAGTCCATGCTCTTGCATGTGGCTCACAGACACAGGAAGAAGAAAAATGAGACACAACTTAATCAGGTACACAGATTCAACATATAATGACTTAAAACATATGATAAAGTATTTATGTTCCTTAAAGTTTCTCAGATTTGGTCTTACAGATATTTTTAACTCAGGATTTTCTTCCAGAAAGCACAGATTTGCAGAGTGAACAACTAACAGTCGTCCTATCTATAGATTCTCTCAGCTATTTTAACTGAGACTGAAAGGAACATCTTAGCTGCATCCTCCATGAGCAGGTTTATAATTTTTGAATATTTATTATACCTGAACCTCGAGCAGCTTGGAGCGTTCATTGATCTCCATTACGCTGTTTGTTCAGTGATGTACTACTTTTTCATAAAACATTTTAAAACCCATATATCATTTCCAGCTTCTTCACTGCTATATTTAATTATTACAGCTAATAAATAATTGTATCTATCACAATAAATCTAAATGAACTACATTAAAGTTGTGGTTGTGAACAAATTTGCACTTGCCCCCTTATGCTTCAGCAGCTGAAAAGTAAATGAAATAATTATTAGCGCCCTCTAGTGGTATTAAGCATTCCTTCAGGATCAAACTCACCTGAGAGCAAAGTTAAATTAATTACTGTCATTTCAGTTTAGTTAAATCAAATTACATAACATATATGAGTTTTTCCGCAGCTTGGGGAGAGCAAAAATCCAGGATATGGTGGTTCAAATGGGCCAACAAGATATGAGGTGTGTGTTGAAGTAGTTGAGTGTTTTATTATATATTGTATAAAATTAACCTCTATAAATTTACAATGGATTTTCTTATATAATGATGTTATATTCCCCATCTTTTCCTTCACTGGCTGCAGAAGATCATGAAGCGACTAATCAAGCGTTATATAATCAAAGCTCAAGCAGACAGAGAGAGTGACGAGATCACAGAAGGTAATGTAAACTAAGCTCTGTGTGTTTGTCATTATATTAACTTTGTGACAATAAATACTTGGTCTGTAGTATTTATTTTCCTGTTAAAAACACTGAGGCATATTTTTTTTAGAGCAACCATTGCAAAACTGCCAAGCCATAAGTGTCTGCAATTATCCATTCCTGCTTAATTTGTTTTGATCTGGTCTTATTTTCCATCTTATGTATCTGTACCATTTTAGGATTATAGTATGATAGTATTATCATACTATAATCTCAAACTTCATTGTTATTCTTGGTTGCATCTGTTCTGGTCCAGGTGAGTTGAAAGAGATCAAACAGGACATCTCAAGCTTGCGATATGAGCTGCTGGAGGAGAAATCTCAGAACATGGAGACGCTTGACGGACTGTTGAGGAGGCTGGGAGAGTTCAGCACGCCATCATCATAGTGCTCAACCTCTAGATAAATGCTCAAAGCTTGCTAAGTGCCTTTTAAATTTCACTAAATGTACCTGCATTTGTAGAGGCATTACCAGGGAGTAGAGTATGTGAATACAAAGATACAAATTCATTATGATTGGAAACATTCTAGAACTTTAATTTTTACACAAATAAATGTGAAAATGAGAGTAAAAATCTTCTAAGTTTGCCCTAAAAATGTTAAACATAACATGTGGTTCTGCCTCGAGTTTTGGTGGGAAAATGATTCCTAAATACTCAGGAACTAAGCTACAGGTTAGCTCTCATTAGTTTCTACAGCCCTTTTAAAATGCCAAGTTTTTGAGAGGCAAAACAATAGATTGTGGTAAATCAATCTATTGTTGATTTACCACAATTTTGTTCCTCCTTTTTAGAAGAAAAAAAAAATACAGGAATGTCTTATGCTTCACACTCTTAAACTAAAGCTGTTTTGAAGCACCTCTTGTTTCAATTTCAGGAATCAGTTCTACGTTTCATGTTTTCATCACAAAATCCTGGTATTTTCAGAGATGTGTTTACTTTTGAGAACAGCTTTCTTCTGTTTCTTCAGTTTTTTAAATGTTTTCCTACAATGTGTCATAGTTTGTGTTTGTTATAATTCTAAGAGTTTCTTTTTGTTTTAAGTAAAAAAATCAACGCTTAAAAATAAATATACCATATATCAGGCATAAATTAATAAAAATAATCAGAATCCACACATACCGTGTACTATTTGAAGGTTTTGTTTTTATTTAGACAGCAGTAAAGCTGGCAGAGAGGACATAAAATATTCATACAGTTCCAGGCACTGAGGTGTGAACATTGAATTTCTAGACCGACTAATGAAACATTAAAAGATAAATTATCAAGATTAATAGAAAAATACTGCTTCTATGTACCTTTTACATATGTTTACTGAACACATAACTTTCAGAATTACTAAACAGAAAATACAAAAAGGTGATGCTGAGAAGCTAAGCTGTATATGTCAAGTATTAATATCTACTGCGCGGTATGCAGTAGGCCGATAATTAATTCATGCTACAGCACAGTAGTCAGTGATAATAGTCACAGTTACAGTATCATGGTTTTGATTCTTTATAAACATTTAAAATCGGAGTCAGGTCTTTGTGATTCTTTCATGTGCCGACGGTTCGTCAGGCTTGTCAGATATATTTGATGTAGTTTTCAGGTATAAGGCCAGTTCTGCCTTTATATGTTGCCTGAAGCCAACCCGGTTCCACAGATGGACCCACTGCGAAAACAACAAAACAGAAATCACTCGAAAACTCAGATAATAAAGACGCAGACTTTTACAGCCTTTCTACAAACATATTAGAGATGCTCAGAGAAATTGTGTGGAGAGTGGAATTAGACAACGTTCTGCTTGATCGCGTCTTCAGATCTTTTTCCAATCAGTGAACACACCGTACTTAGCAAGAACACATTGTCCTGACAATAACACTCGTAAGTTTGGAAGTTATTATGTGAAAAAGGCTCGTAAGAAGCAATTTTAAAGAGTATTTTCTACACTATGATGTATGTGGTTTGCTCAGCGTTCAAGGAGAGAGCAAGACTTACAGATAACAGAAAGGCTCAATGGAGAACAGCAAAGCTGATCTGATCCTTTTCTGCCTATTATAGACTGATGTGAATGGAGCAAATAGTTATATTACATGTATCCACAACTAGACCAGTCATTTGGTCAATCACGAATTAGCTTAATATTTAATTTAATAAACCAAAACACACTTCGAAAATAGCGTAAGGCATTTATGTCTTATGTTAAAAACAAATCTACATTTGGATAAAGAAAGTGGTCACAAAAAACCATGAAATATGAGGAAAAAAATCAAAACACAACAGAACAACATTACGTTTCTCTCAAGATCAAAATATGTCAGTGTAAGATAATGAAAGATTCACATTTAAAATCAATGGGTAGATTTTATTTTGTACACGTTAACTCTCAGAAACATAAAATCTTACCATTTGAGAACAGCGCCCCTTGTGGAAAACTTAGTTCATGGCTGTGCTCTGCTTCACAGGAGTACAGAGCTCTAGCTTCCCTGCAGGGGAGAATTAAGAAGGCGCTCACTAATTGAGTTAACGAGGGATTCATTCATGAAGATGTGCTGCTCAAGAGGCGACAGCTTCGAATATCATCCATGTTGCCTTACCTTCCAGAAGAACAAATGTCTAACGCTGAGGAGAACACTGAACTCTCACGCTGAGGCTGCCTGACTGATAATCTGCAACACAAACACAACATTAAAAAATCTTTTTTTCTGATGTAAATTATCACAATGAAGTAATATGTTTAGTTTTCATATAATCTGTAATGAAAATCACAGCACACAGATAGGTTTTAGTCAACAGTCTGCTTTTCCTTCCTCCTGAGCTTCTTTCTCAGATCCTTAGAACACAAAAATGTTAAACTGAAGTGGAACATCTTAAAGTGACGCTCACAGTGAGATGGGCCTTGCGTAGCCGTTACTAGATGTCGCTGCGGAGAGCTTCGGGGTCAGATCGGAGCCACAGCGGTTGTGACCTTTCCGTGGTTTCGCTCTCTCCTGTTGTTCCAGCGACATGAGGCTCTGCACTGACCCATGACAGCTTTTGTAATCTTCAACCAAACACAAGAAATCAGAATCATGGTTGCACAGTGGTAAATGTTTTAGCTTTTATTTATTTTAGAGGCAAAAAAAAGGAGTTTTTCACACACCTTCTGAAATGTGCAAGGAGGTGAGAGAGGATGATGTGGAAAGCCGGTAGGGAAACAGAGAAGAGGAGGAAGAAGAAGAGGAGGAGGCAGTGCTGTGCTGTGGAGGAGAGGTAGAGTCTGTTCCTCTGACATCGGTGGCTACAGCATTTCTTTGTTCCTCTGACTGAGAACTCTTCAGGGAGGAGACGGAGACTGCTTTGTCCCTGACAGGAGAGGAACGATTCCCTGACGCGGGCTGGACTGAAGCTGTAGAAGCACATCTTGAGTCTTTCGCAGAAGACAAAGACACGGTTGAATTTCTGTTGAAAGACCTCTCCACTGCAGAGAGTAAGGAGGATGTGGAGGAGGACACAGAGGAAGTCTGCTCAGCAGAGGACAGTGGAGCGGAGATCCAGGAAGAGGAAGGCGTGAGGCGGGGGGAGGGAGCGTTGTCTGGAGACGCTTTCTGATCTTTCCCATTGCGTGGTGGCGAGCCGGAGGAAGTCAAAGGAGGAGAAAACTGTGCTGTGGGGGGCGAGCCAGGCTCAGCGGCGGGAGAGGATGGAGGGGAGGTCTGAGACAATCCGTTTTTTTCAGAGGAGTGTGACGACAACGACTCCTGGCTGCCCATCGGAGTCGTATCAGGGCTGCTGCTGAACGTGTCGCCTGAAAAACAAGAGGAAACGCCACATCACAGACCATGGAGCCAAACTGTTGATCTATTGTCTGGCGGTCCTGGTGAAATATGATACAACTCCAAGCAGTCCTGGTGAAATATGATACAACTCCAAGCAATGCCCACCTGTTAGTACAGCTATAATGAAAACATTGAGGGGAAAAAAAGAAAAACAGTTACAGGAAGATCTGACTCAGCACAAATGGCTATAAAAAGTCTTCAGTAAGGGTATGTTAGCTGAAGTGCTAGGCAGACATTGTAAGGGAATATAATTATGTTAATAGTTAAAAATTATGTTGTTTGGTTGATGTTTTAACCTAAAATAAATGTACTGTGTCAAATGGCCTGGGTCAATCTGACCTAGAAGTCAGGAAGGAATTCAGATTTGGAGAGATGTGGAATAACAACTTGCTTTCTCTGTTTTGATATGACTAGAAAATTCTGCTAATAATATTTTTTTCTTCAAAGCTCTAATTAACTGCAAGGAGAAAGATTTAAAATTAAAATGTTCCCCAATTTCTGCTTTGCGACTTCAGGTCTTTACTTCACAGCAGTCCAAATCATAAAGTGTTGACTGGATCCAGACTAGTGAAATTATTAATTGGATTAATCATGTTGAGTCGATTATTGAAATAATCAGTAACTAATTTAGTGATTAAATAATTGTTCAATGGAATATAATAACTCTAAAAATGCACACACTCAGAGCAGTAATTAAGACTTTACAAAAATATATATACATTTGAATGTAAAATTTAAAAAACCCTTTGTCTTTAAATATATTCTACCCAAACTCCTCAAGTTTAGGTTTTTCAAATACTACAAAAAAAAAAAAATCTATTAAGCACCTTTTGTCCTTCAATCATTAACCCGCTAATCAGTTAATCTGCAAGTTATCAAGCGTTCACTAAAAGAATGCTGTTATTGCATTTTAGGCAATAAAATTTTTATTTTATCATTTAAAAAGGGAACTGAATTATTTATATGTCACATTAATTTATTCCTACTGTATAAAAAAGTTTTTTACGTGATTCAAAAAATCTTCAAAATGTGATCAGTTTTTAATAATCGCTAACTAAAATAATCAACTGACTTGAGGTTCAGTCGATATTAAAATTATAGCCTGGACTTTTGAGAGTCACTCTGTAGAGTGAAGTGAATATGACTATATTTGAAATTTTTTTATTTAAGTCCAAAAAAAGGAGACTTACCTTCCTGGAAGCCTAATATACATGGTAAGATGTGTTATTTATAAGATTCATTAAAAGACTCACTGTCATTATCTGCCAGGCAGAGAGCAGGAGTATACAGACGGGCCTTTCTCTTTCCAGATGACAGACAGATGGCCTTGCTCCTCCGTGGAGTGGAGCGAGACGACGGCGCCTGAGGCAGCGGTACTGACAGGTCCGGCGCCTCACCAAAGATCTGACGCAAACACCAACAGTTGACATCAATGTGAGTGGGCTCTGTGCTTTTATGTGTGCGGCATCTTTAAACTCACTTTGTCGTGGTTTTCAATGATGATCTCCACCACAATGTTCTGAAACTTGATGTTCATCATGGCTGCCACCGTCTCCTCTTGTGACCTCATCAACGTGGGGCCAAAGATCATCCCAAGGTTAGATACAGTCATCATGTTCTGATCGCTGTGAGAGGATACCCTACACACCAAAACAAAAACAGAGGGGCTTAGCTATATAGCTAAATACACTGAGGAATTTGGCAAATACAAACAAATGAGTTCCAATTTAAAAGACAAAATAGATAAAAATTTTACTTCATAAATCATTTTTAAACACTGCTTTAAAACAGAAATGCTAGTAAAAGCTAAACAATAAGAGCACCATGAAATCATGTACATACTTGTGAAGATGATTAGTTAAGATGTCCAACATTGTTTTGTTTTTTTCTGGGAGTTTGTGTACAAGAGCATGAATTGCTCTCACTCTGTACTTCTGGTCATCATATTCTGTGAGAGAAGCAAAGTGATGAGGGAGGAGCCTGGTGTGCTTTAACTTAACCCTAAATAAACTTTACAAAGTAACAAATTCAAGCTAGCAGCAACTTAAATAAAAATACCTTGCAAAAGTTGAGTTTTCTTCAGCTTTATCTAACTTCTCACATTAAAACCATAAACCTTTATCTATTTTATTGAGATTTTATGCAATAAATAAACACAAAGAACAACATAATAAAGTGGAAGTAAAATAATACATATTGTTTAAGGCTTTTACAATTTAGGTTTTGACTTTGACTGGGTCATTTGAACACATGATTATTTGATCTACTATGCTGTTGTAGCTCTGGCTGTAGGCTTAGGGTCAATGCTGGAAGTCTAAGTCTCAAGATGAAAGTGTGTCATGTGTCACAGTTAGACTGATGAAGGCCAGAAAGTTTAACTTTTAACAGAGCACCTTCTTTCATATCTGCTGTGACCTCTATCTGAAAAACTGCAAATCAGCATTCTTATGCTAAGCTACTGATCTCTGCAGCTTCTCCACTGTTAGCATGGTTAGCATTAACTTCTTGGTTGTTTCTCTAATTAATACTCTGCTGGTCCAGCCTGTCAATTTAGATAGATGTTCATATCTTGATAGGTTTTGCAATTCATAATTCATAATAATTTTCTGTCGTAAAATAAAAAAAAAATCTTACTTGCAGCCCTGATGAATTCCTTATGCAGCCTGTAGGTAAGTAATGGTTCTGCCAAACACCTGAATGTAATTTATAGAAATAATTCACAGTTTGCGGGGAAAAGTATTTAAAAACAAGCAAAAAATGTCTTGCTGTTTGCCTAGATTACCTGAAATAATCTTTCAGGCCACTGGTTATAGTCTTGTTGTCCCAGATTTCTGCATCTAGCTGCACATCGGAGGGTGCAGAAGAAGCTGCAGGGATGTTAATATTTCAGTATGTTTCCATGATATGTTATTTTATTTCTTAATAAAATAAACAATGTTTTCCCAGATATATAAATATCAGCATACCAAACGCGCTCGCCATCAGTCGCTGCACTTTAGAGTTTACTCCACCTGTCCTGTAAAGTCCAAGGGTAGTGAGGCCTGCAGACAAGTTAATAAAAAAAGCTCAACAGTAGATATAACAAACATACATAAATATTGTTTCAGTTAAATCTTGCAAAGGCGAGAAATACCTCTTGTTTCAACCAGCTCAACACACTTCTTAACAAAGTTGAAGCCTGCTTCGTTGAGAAATGCTATAAAATGAAAACTCAAAATCAGACCAAACAATTCTTACATAATTCTCTTCTTAAGCAGAATCTTCTAATCTGAACTTTACACTTACTCTCCTCTTTTTTGCTGAGCAGAGAAGGAAGCGTGTAAATCTGTACAAACACAGAACAAAACATGAGTAAAAGTTGCTGTCTAGTAGCCCGAGAAGAAATTTTTCCCCTGGGTGTATCCTTACAGGCTCCTTTCCATCCATGGCCTCCATCCACAGCCGTCTGTTGGCCTCTGACAGGGCTTGTAGAGTAATGACGCCATGTCTGTATGAAAACATAGTTACACCCAAGCTCAATTCGGCAGCCACACCCCCAATTATTCAAAGGCAAAAATAAACCAGGCATCATTCATGAGAAACACTAAGACTCTCGGTCAGATTGTCCGCTCACCTCTCCACCACCTCGATGTCGAAGCAGAAGCGTTTGTCGATTGAATCCGTCTTCCTTCGAACGCATGAGCGTAGCCTGAACATCTCTGGGGCGCCAGTCACTACGCCGTTCTGTCAGAGAGACCAAAAACACACACGCATGAGCAGGGTGCCAAAGTTTAGTGCTGACTGGAAGGAATTACTTAAGTGAGAAAAATGAAATGTGGAAAAACTGTCTGTAGCGCTGCAGAAAACAGTGTTGGTCACCATAAACGTCAAGTTTTGTCAGATTTGGTTTACTGCTACCTGGCAGTTTGCCAGAACAATAAATGTTTCTGCTAGTCCTGTCTTTCAGTTTAACTGAACATTTTACACAATGACAAAAACACAACAAAGACAAGTTCGATGACTGTAATTTGACTATTTATTCTCCTGTTCAAGTTCAAGAAAGGATTTTACAATAAAATCAAGCCTTCTTAGAGATGGATTTAAGGATTTAATATGAGCATAAAGTTGCTATGAGATTAATTCATATGCATAACTTAAAGATGCAGAAAAAAATCAGATGGTGACTAGAGTCGAACCACTGTTGCACTGACAACAAAACTCTTTGGTGTAGTCACTGTTACTGAGTGAAGATTCAAAAGGTGAGTTAGAGGAAACAGAGATGTAAGTCTCCAAGTGACAACGACACACAAACCTGTACACAAACTCCAAATGATTAAAAGTCATACAAAAACAAATGAATATTTTCTTGATATTCCCTATACAAATAAATCAGTAAACATGGGAGCCACTGGCTCACCTGTCTGCTGGCTGGTCTGGTCTCCGTGTTGCTCATGGTGAACATCTTTGAGCTCCTCTCATAGGTGCAGTAATGCCTGGTCCACACACTCCCCAAAGGACCTGGATACACACAGTGTCACTGCTGTGCATTCGTAAATGTAACTCTTTCAAGTCTGATTTAGTAAGACAGTCATTTTGATTCTACTTAAGTAAAAGTAACTAACATAATAAAGAGTATCTCACGTTTTTCTTGTATGTACAGGAATCCCTCCATAGTGAAGCAGCTGGGGCCTTTGAAGTCATCCTCAGCCGACCTGATCCTCTTCATCAACCTCTCAACTTCAGCACGAGTGCTTTCAAAGTTGTTGCGAGCCTTTAAAAGAAGATGCACATTAGAAACAACTTAAAACTGGTTTTATTTATGATTAATGAGTAGATTACTTATTTGTAACTTATTCAGGAAATAATCTAGCTTTGTATGGAACATCATCATCAATTGATCTTTTCTGGCGCAAATAAAAAAGAGCAATAAGGGGTAAAGGGTAAGTTTTAAACAGTAAAATGTTGAGTCTTTTAAGACCATCATAATCTAATTTTAGGACCTAGATGCATAATAATGAAAAATAAAAATAACTTACACATTTAATGTTCAGCTAAAGATAACTTATTTCATTGGTGAGTCTGTGGCTTTTACCATTAGGCTGCACAACTTCTACACCTTTTTAAAAAGCACCCAGTGAGCTTCATAATGGTTACTAAAGTTTTGAGTAAGCTGTTAATATTTATTTTTTTAAAGCTTTATCTTATTAAACATACACTCTCTGACAATGAAGGGTTGACATTTTCCAAGTAACTCAAGTAATAACTAACTACAACCAGATATGAGGAACACCGAAGAGCTTATATTTCTCAACTAGAACGACAAAACATGGAACAAATGAAAAATGCTTTTTACACACTTTTCTAAACTCTTTCAAAATGTTGCTGAACATCTACCCCTAAAAATGCCAACCTTAAAAAAAGCCAAAACTCACTGGAGAACTGAAACCAACTCTGAACACCTGGAGTTAATTTTAACCATTTCAAACAGCTAAACCAGTTAGACATTAAAATCCAAACTGTAGTTCAGATTGTACATTATAAAAATATGCACCACAAACACATCCTAAGAAGCTAATTTATTCAGACTTAGAAAACTGAACCAACCAGATCAGGACTTTCTGGTTTATCCAGATATTGTTTTTATACATTTATAGTGACATGAAAAAGAAAACACTAAAGAACAACAGCAACTTTTTGTCTCATAAAAAACAAACTTAACTAACTTAACTGTTAAGATAAATATAATTCATTAGTAGAAAGTCTTGTTTAAAAATAATATGCCAGAAATAGCAGTTGAGTGTGAAGTTTGCACTTTAACACAGAGTACTTTTACTTCCTTTCCAGCAGTTGAAATGCGAGTGATTATTTACAAAGCAGTAAACTCAGGCATAGATTTAATCTTAAGGCTAGGGAAAAAACAAATACTTACATTTTGCAGATTAAACTGGAGCTGCTGCTTGTAGGGTTCAAACTCATTGGCCAGCTCATAACCCTCGTGGTAGAAGGTAAACAAGCCCTGCAGGAAGGCTAATAACTGAGAAGCACAGGGAAAGATCAACAGAGATGTTAGCTCGGGGCTTGGGAGTTTAAAACGTGACGAGGAAATTACAGAGAATTGACTTTCAGTCATCTGGTCAATAATCCAAACTGGCTCTAAAGAGAAGACCCCTCTGAGCTTTGCTTGTTGTTTATTTCACTGCCATTGTTTATTTTACAACAAACAGCTCTTCCTCTGTGTCAGCTGGAAAAACCTAATCACAGGAAGTCCTGCTATGGCAACAGGAAGCATCCTTTACTGATTTCTATCGTTTAAAAGGTTTTACCGCTCGTCATGCAGTGTGTGTAAAGTGTGTTTTTGAGCTCATGGTTCACTTGTTATTCCAGTGAGTGTGTTTATATATACACACTTGTTAATGGCTCGGCTTGATGTTGACGTCTGTATGTAGAAAACACAGCACAGGAAAAGTCTAATCGCTCTAACTTTCCTGTGATGAAACAACATGTACTGGCCTGCCTTCCATTTTGAAATTGTTCTTTTCAAATACCCGTCTCTAAATATAAAAAAGGGGTTCCACGTTGTTATAAATATAACAATGGTACTAAAGAATACAATCTTACTGGCTCCACAAATTCAAACTTCTTCCTTTCTTGCACTTCTTGGATCTTGAAGACATACTGGAGAGATGCATCGTAAAAGATTTGCCTGTCTTTGTCCATCTGTGAGTCAGCCTATAAGGAAAAACATACACAACAAATAGTGAGAATGTGATGTAACTTAACAGGTGTGGGAGAGACGTGTTGTAGCTTTGTGAGAATGTTGAGAATTTACCTCCTGCAACTGGGACTCCTTCTTCCTGGAGGACACACCGAGATACTTCTCCAGCACAGAGTAATACCTTTCTGTCTCCTTATCAAACTGCTTCTTTCCCTCCTGGCAAACACATTTCAGGAGACAGGATGTTAGCAGCAAAGATTTCTAAAACCACAGAGAAGGAATTGCATGCATAATTGTTTTGTACTGAGGCTTTAATGACAGAGCTATTTATTACTGCTGTTATTTCTGAATCACAAACAAGGATTATATCAGAATATTTTAAAAAAGCTTCAGGAAACCTGTGTCATTACATAGATTGAAAGGATCAAAATGCAGACATGCAGGAGGCAGGTCTAAACTTCAGCCCTTTAATCATAGGGACATCAAGTCATAAGACCAAACAGCACAGAGTGACTTTAACAGGACAAATGGAAAGAAATCTACTTGAGCACTTGTGAGATACCCTGTAGAGGTTCGAGAGAAAAACGGGAAGCTGGAAATTAGGCACCTTAAATACAATGTAGCTAATGTAAAACATGAAGCTTTTCTACTGAATATTACATCCCCCCCAAAAAAGAGCAAAAAAAAAACACAGAAAGAACTGAAACTGTGAAAAGAGACACAAAGCCCAACACATTTCAAACTCATTTCAAAGTAGACAGAATGTTCAGAAGAAAATTGCTCTGGTATGTCAGACATCAAGGTATATTACGTTTTCAAAAACAGATTGGTTTCACATGAAATACAATCTTCTTTAGTGTTGTCATGGGAAAAGCAACTAAAGATTTATTCCGTAAGAGCTATTAACATTAAAACACCATAGAAATATGCCTACTAAGTCAGCGAATTTGTCTAGAACAACCCAACTTTGCAACTAAGCTGCTGAAAGAGTAGAAAGATTTTTATTAAATAATAAGGCAGCAGCTCTCAGGAACTGAAAGCTCTGGTGAAGCACAGAGACGCTGTTAATAATAAACAAAGAGACTGCCAGAAATAATTAAGAAACAGCTCTCTTCCAAACAGCTGCACTGCAGTATTGAACTACTCCACATGTGTCACAGACATTCTTGCTCTGTAAGGCCTAGCTGATGATGTGCTGCTCACACATTTGTGTTACATTCTGCAAACTAAGAAGCTGCTTAAACAAATGCACAGAGGTGAGCTGAGGCTGAACTTTCAGGTTGCTTTATATATATATATATAACCAACCGATTCACTAAATCACACCATGTCCTCTTATCAGTTTTAGAAAAGAGAAAGTTAGATAAGTGGATAAAACAACTTGAACAGCTGCAGTAAGCAGACACCACATATTCATTGTGTTTATACTGTCTCTGTCTGTGACATGCTCCCAGTCTCTCCCAGTGTCCGTTCCCATGACCTTGTCACTGACTCTATGCTGCGATCCATCGTTTATCTGAACTAACTGAATTTCTAATTATTAATTAATCACCGGATAACTTCTCAGCACAAAATTTTTTAGATTTTAACTTCACCACCAAGAGAAGTGGATGTACCTTAACTGCTCCAATCTGCTCCTTCCGAAACCTCTCCAGTGGTGAGATCAACACGTCATCGGCATTCTGTATCTGAAAGAAGGAAAAAACAAAAACAAACAGAAGTGAGTTCAGTTTGTTGTAACAGTAAATACCAAGAGCAGCAGCAAAAATATCCCATGAGGGCTGCAGCTGCAAGTTCACTGTTGAAGTTCAAATATGATTTTATTAAAGATCAGCAAATCCTTGACACGTTCTACAAAGCAATGATGATTGTTACTTTTGTGAAGCTTTCAATTTGGTGACGTGTCCAGAAAAATCTTTCAAATAAGACATAATATGTTAATCGACAGTTAGCTCCACAAAAAGTATCACTGAGAAGATGGAGATTTATTCTACAGCAACAATTTATTTACATGGAGATCAAGATAACACAGGAATCACATGTAAGTTGACACAAACATATTTGACAAGGGTAAGAGGGTTCAAAATGTTAAATGGGTTTTAAAGTATGAACTGCAAAATATATTGAATCAATTGCATTTTTTGTGCAAAATTGTAATCACAGACAACTATCTGGATGTACCATTTTGCAAATCTTTAAATTAAAAGCACCATTCTTTGTGCATTGACTGCTAATAAGCTACCTAGCCAGCGAGTCTGACTGCCCCTCATATCTGCACCAGACGTAGATCTTAGCAACTGATACACTAAAGCTCATGCAGAGTGGTGGAGATAGTGGGTGGAGATAGTGGAAAATAAAAAATTATTTTCAAATATTTCTAATATTTGAAAATAGTTTTGCAATCCTGTGTTATTCTAATATAATGCAGCCCTACTTCAAATTATTTCTTTCTATCAGTGTAAATTTAACTCCTGTAGTAGAATCAAGGAATAAAAAACCTTAAGAGGTTGCAAATATCCCAAAGCCACCTCAGTTAAACCTCCTTTCATGTATGTCGTCAATATTGTTAAATTTGTATTTAGTGATTCAATGAATCATTTTTAGATATACTCATTAAGTAAAAATGAAATGCCTCTTCTTCTTGTACCGATACCAGCGTAGGGTTCTTGTAAAAGCAACCCGATACTGTGAACCGACACCACTTTTGTGCTTGGTTTTCCTCCTGGGCCGGGTGCGCTGAAACTCAAAAGTTAGAAAACACTCCATACAAGGTGGTGGTGACATTACATCAAGACATTATTTACTGACACTCCCAAAAAACAAAAACAAAAGCTGGAAGAGGGAAAAAATGTCTGTATTTTGTGCATATTTCAAGACCATCATGGAGGATACTAGAAAGCAGACTGCTGTGCTCTGATAACTTGTCAAGCGTAGTGTTGAAAAATGCTCCTTTAATATCACTAATTTGGCAAAGAATTTGAAAACTAAACACAACATTGAATTCAAAGAGAACCAGCACAACCAACATTGCAGAAGAAACTCCAAAAATGTGAAAAATTACAGCGCAAACATCAGTGTAAAATTCTGCCATCATAGAGATGTGGTGCTAAAGTTTATTGAATGTGTTACAGTTTACATTTTAATTGAAATGTTTGCTAGTTAGTTCAGGAAAACGTGTAAAAATTTCAATTTTACTTTTACTATTTTTAATTTATTTTAAATGTATGTCATGCTGTATATTTGATTTGTTAATAAAGTCAGAGGGACTGTAGGCCTAAAAGATGAAGAGCCACTGTGTTCGAAATAAAATAAATGGGTTTTCAGAAGTTGTGTGAAGTCTTAGGACCAACTTATTAACTTGGTACTTGGAATTGGCAAGTACCTAAACTGAAGTACTTGTACTTGTATTCGGTCTGGAAAAAACTGGTGTCTGACACCCCTACCTCTGGTTGTAGGATTAAGTTCAACTATCTCATGCCTCTTTTCTGACACAGTCAACAAATAAGTGGTGTGTTTGTATGTAATTGTGTGTGTTGCATTTACACTTAGGAATTTGCAAGTACTACTTTTGTTTATTTATTTTTTTCTCTTAGTGGAATGTCTAAAATAAATTCATCAATTTAAAATTCAATTCACGATAGAGAGAAACTCGGCGCTGCACCTTAACTTCAGTTTAATGTTACGTTGGTGCCCAAAGAAAGGGCTGATTTCTTTGTAATGTTGGATTGTTCAACACATCACAATAAGTAGAGGGAAACTGAAAACTGAGACTGGGAGGGATTGTCAAATTCAAATAAGAGAACTTTCAGGTTGAAAAGGTAAAGTATTTTATAGGAAACTATTTTCCAAAAGGAGCTTGAATAATGATGTTATTATTCTAAGTTTAGATCAATCACCAGGGTTCCAGTTACAGTGAGTTTAAAAAAGCAAAAAAATCAAAACACACACAGAAAGAGCAAAAGACAGAAGACAAACGCACACACAGAAACCTTTTATGGACTTTCCCAGGCAGTCAAACTGCACTCAATCTCACAGGGGAATTGCCAGAATAGGTTCCACATGGTTCCTGTGCAACCAGACCATGCAGGCAGCCACAAAGGCAAACACACACACTCACACAAGGGTTTATATATAAGGCGGCCTACTATACGTCTCTGTTACAAGCGGTCTAAGCTTTGGCTTCACACAGAGTGTGCCAGAATTGAGTCAGTCCTCACAAAGGCCTCCAAATGATGGAGGATCACTGAGTCCAAAGCATTTCCACATTGCGGTGAACACACACTGCTGCTGGCACAAAGTTAACCCACAAATGTGTGAATCAAAGTTGTGGGAAAGCCAGAACAAGAGACAAATAAAAAGGAGGTTAGTGAGAAGTTCCCTAAAATGACTAAAATCTTCACATCGATGCACATCTGCTCAATATTTACTTGTGTTTGTGTCTAAATTTAGACTGATGATCATAAGTAAAACTAGAAATAGAGGAAACACAAAACATATGACGAGACAAAGCTCGAGTCAAATAATACAGAAAGCCCCAGCAGAAAGCTGTTGGCTGAAACGGTGTGAAAAGCATCACGTTTCTACATGCACGTGTAAATAAACAGTGACTCCTGATGCTGTTTCCTGATGATCTTTATCGTGTCTCAAAGCTGTTTGACTTACCAGATTTTAAATGAATAAACTGCAACAGCACAGAAAAAAAGAAAGACAAACATATCAATAATATGTTGCAAAAAAAGGGGTTTTAGTATGAAACTTTAACTCATTTGAAACCAGTATAAACATACATGCATAAAAGGCACTTAACTTCTGTTTCTCACTGAACTTTTCCTGTTTGAAATCAGTTGAATCACCAAAATATTTCTATTTCCTAAATGGCAGAAAAATAAAAGCATTCTTTTCAAGAACTCAGAAGTTAATGAACATACAGTTTGAATGAGGAGCCAGGAATCTAAATTGATGGGTTCAGTTAAAATATTGCTATATGTTGTTTCATAATTAGTGACTGTATGATGATTATAAGATGCAAAGCACTTTGAACTGCCTTGTTGCTGAAATGTGCAATACACATAAATGACTTGACGTTTGTACTGATGCAGAAATTCTTTTTAATAAATAATGTGTTTCATTAAGACAAAACCTGAGAAAGGAAATGGCTGAAAATACCGGTTTTGTTTAAGTCTGTAGATCAGTCTCCTTTTATTCTGCACCTGAACAATACATATAAATAAAACAAAAGCGTAAACTCACCAATCGTTTTCGCTCCTCTTCCATGGTGCTTAAAAGCTGAGAGAACTCCTTCAAGGACTGAGCTGCAGCACAAATCACAGACTTATAATCTCTGAAGTCGAGTCATATCTTTCTGAGGAAACATGGATGGATGGAAGTTGTTTAGATTTATTTTTCTCACCTATATTGATCTCATCATCAGTTTCAGCATCGCCAATGCATTCAAACTGGAACTCCTGTAGCGACTGAGAGAATCGCTGCACTGCCAGAGACAGACCTGAGGAAAATGGACAGACAGGTATAATAATCATATTGCTAATATAATTTTAATAAAATCTCACTGATGTCAAACCAATTACAACGATCCCTGTTTCTCTTAAGAAATAATCCTGATGTTTTGAAACAAGGATCTGGCATTTCATGTGATACCAAGAGGTGAAGGGTCAAAGTCTGATGTAAGCAAACTGCCACACCTGGTGATAACACATGTGTTTGTGTTAAATGTTCTTTCTGTGTCTCACTCTGTCACTACACTGCGCTGCTGTGAGATGCGATCTGAACCAAACCCCTGCAGGGATCTGAAGTCACGTTTGGTTTTTAACATATAAAAGGAACTGAATAACCCAAAGCTCTCCACCACCAGGAACAGAAAGAAAGTCCTATTCATTACAGCCATAAGATGGAAACTAAGTTGACTTGTACTCATCTGCTTAAGTTTAACAACTCATCTTGTTTAAAAAACAAATAGCCTTAAAAACGCTGTGTCTCAAATAACAGACTGCACTCTACTGGATCTAAATATGGTGTCTCAGGTGATTCTTCACAGAAAAGGACTTGTTCTCAAGAACAATGCAGCCATTTAGTTTGACCCCACTAATGGACGTAACCTGCAGGCAGGTGAAGAGTCTCGCCCTTCTTTGTCAGTTTTTAAAAGCAATGAGCCATCAGACAGATTTCCCTAAGTATTTCCTACCTTTCACACTGTAGTTCAGGGGTTTTTGTCTTTGCAGTGTGGTTTGAGATGACACTAGCTGTGTAAAAAGCAAGTGGTAATATTGTGGAAATAATAAAAGTGGCAATAAAAATTTTTTAACTTCTTTGTGGCCTTTTTTAGATAACTGTATGGCTGGAACTGCATGGCAAAGCAATCTTGAAAAACATTTGACATAAGAGTCTTTAGGACACCAGTTACATAAAGTCGGGGGAGTTTTGCAACTTTAATTTTCAAACATTTGGACTAGATGAAGGAAAATGCTGCTGATATGTCAATTAATATTTTCAGATCAGAGTAAAATAATTGCGCTAACAACAAAAGGAGTTCTGAATATGAGAATTAATGTTAGGGGAATACACCAAGATTTTAGATGAAGCTGCTTCATCAGTAATGAGAAGAAAAATTATTTCTCTTAATTACACACTATGGATAACAGTATAAAACTGCAGTCTGAGGATGATCATATCTGTATTTTTGATGATCAACTATTGCTAATAATGTTTTTTAACAGAATCATGGTCAGTAAAAATAAACGCTAATAAATAAAAGGTTGATAAATTGGCACAAACCACCTAATCTGATGTAAATTTAGACCTTTCTCAAAGAGGCTTTGGGGTTCTTGAGCCTCTGGGGTGTTAGACGCTGTGCTGTTTAGTTTTTATGGTAATTTAGCCTTTCTCTGTTAACCTGTAACCATAATGGGACTGAAATGCTGCACTGCATCACTACTTCTTAAGTGAAGAAGGAATCTGGACCCTCCAGTTGTTAACCCATTACAACCTAAGGGTTTGCTTTACAGTGTCTTTGAAAACTTGTACTGATTTCTCAAGCTTTGAAGAAGTAGTAAGATAATTCTAAAAAAACAAGAGGAAGCAAAATTTTCCCAATTTTTAAAAACTTACAGTGTCTTGCTGTGTGGAACGTATTCAGACCCTCTAAACTCTACATTTTTTTCAGATCACATTCACAAGCTTCAGTTTATTTTCTTTAATGTGATACACCAACAGGCAGTGGCACACAAACGTAAAACCACATGCATGCAATGCAATGTAAAACACGGTTTAGAGAATACAACATTTATGTTTAACATTTATATACTCAACCCCCATAAATAAAAGTAAAAGTTTTCCGGCTAATTGCCAACTACCGATCTTTAAAAAGCCTGATCTGCCGATTCCGATTTTGGCCAATGTCAATTTTTTAAAACTTTATCTTACTGTTTTCTTTCTGTCTGTCATTGTATGCCTTTTCCTAAATGTATACCTTATTAAGAGAGTAACTATGTCTAAAGTCATGTGCACAAATGTTTCGAGGGCTAAAAAGAATGTCATCACCTTAGGTGATTTTTGGAGTGTAGGTACCTATTTGAAACAGGAACTGTTAGGTTGCTAAAAAGGGAATCATGATTTTTATGTCAGACCTAAGTTTCAGGTTATGTCATAGCAACATATTGACAGTAAATAAACATCCTGAAAATTTCTTCTTCACAAGAAAATGTCTTGTGAAGAAGAATTTCTTCTTCTTCATCCCAAGAAATTGGGCTACTTCTTAAGTGAAGAAAGAATCTTAAGTGAAGAAACCCTCCAGTTGTAGAACAACTGGAGCCCAAGAAATTGGGCTGTAGAAAATTTCTTTTGTACAGCCCAAGATAATAAGTGGCCCCCATTTTCCCACCCTTTACAAAACTTTCTGGAAACGTCCCTGGTACTGGATGACTTTCTTTCAATTAATGCATGTAATTATCAACCAATAAATCATCTCTAATGTGCAATCAATAACAATATGTATTTTTAAACAGTAGGTTATCCATAGCAAATGTACAGTAAAATTCCGTTTAAAGTTAAGTAATGGTACTTTTACCATACAGACCTTATATAATAGGTATTACATAGTAACTACCCGCACCAATGTATGGTAAATAAAGACATACAGAAATATCTGTCCTCTGAGAGTTTAAGTAGGTAAACTACATGGGATTGAACTGATGGCCTCGGGCTTTTCTCTGTTATCACACCGTGCGCCGAATCAGGTTAAATAATCTTACAAAACATTAATCAGTCGTTGTTTACTTACTTCGGAGGGCGGATATGAGCATGTTTCCATCTTTTATCAAGTCTTTTATAAACCTGTTGGTTCTCTCCAGCTCAATTTCATGGCACTGCAGCCTCTCTCTGAACTCCGGACTATCCAGCAAAGAATCACTGAACTCCAACGTCGGGAGACCCATCGATAATTCAGCACAGGCGGCTAATAATTAAAGAACTGCAACAAGACGTCTCAGTAATCTGAACCGTAGGGAGAAAAACCTTTCACATAACGAGCTGTTTTATTACGCACGAAAATTCTTGGTCTAATGTTTCTTCCAGCTCCTTCTTTTCATGCCTTTCTCCCTTTTTCCCCCCTCGTAAGAACTTCCGGACACCGATACACAGCAGAGCCTGTGACAGAGGGGGTTTGGCTAGCTTTCACAGCGAGCCTTGCCGATCAGTTTCTTCTACTTTGTAAACGCACTGCTCTGAAATATTCTTTCGCTTTGAATTAATAAGGTATAAAAATGAAACAGAAAGGACTAAGAGTCAGAAAACCGAAAAATGTGGGTGTTTTTTTATTTTTTAGGACGACCATGCTCAAAACTCCAGACGACCAATTGGAAGCTAACGTTTTTTTTTTTTTCACCTACGGCTCCAATGGAAGGGTTGTTACTATGGGAACGGGAGACTCCTGCTGGCGTGAACAGAAATCAGCAGAAAAGTTTGCCAAGAAAAACTGAGTAGTCTTGTCTGTAGTCTGTAGGCAGAGATTGAGAAGGATAGCTTTTCTTAAGGCTCCTGTGCCTGCTTGTTAGTATAAACTACTTTTCTGAGATCTTGAGCAAAGTGTTTTGTAATGCATATTAATGTAATCCACTTTAGTTATTTTTTGAAAGGAATAAACACGCCAGAGATTTTAGGTTTAGACCACTAAAATACACAATTATTCGTTTTGGAAGTGGTGTTAGAAGGAAGGTTAGAACTAGTGTTGGATTTAAGGTTGGAAGTGGAAGTTGGAAGTATGTTATTATTTTTTGTAAAATGTTCTGTGATATAAATAGTTACAATCCTGTTCCCAAAAGATGATGGTGGTAATGGTGCTTTTTGGGCTCCGTAATTGCTGCAGATACATTTTATATGTAATAGTGTTGGTCTGGTTTATAAAAGACTTGATAAAAGATGGAAACATGCTCATATCTGCCCTCAGAGGTAAGTAAATAACGACTGATTAATGTTTTGTAAGATTATTTAACCTGATTCGGCGCATGGTGTCTTGCAGGTCTGTGACAATCCTGTGAACTTTTGCTTTGGATAATTGATGGTAAACATATTTGTTTATGTTTACATCCAGTTTCCAATTCCATGTGACCCCTAAGGATAATATTAAGTAGCTAGACAATTCAATGTTTTTTATTTTAAAATTAAATTACAGTTATTAGAGTTTCTTAAAAGAAGATACAAGTTTAAGTCTTTGAAAATGCCAAGAGAAACCAAGCATTAATTTGGCGGTGCTTTTGTGGTTTCCCCAGGGATAAGGCCATCTGATGAATAGATTGGGCTATTTAAAGTGAAAAAAACACTGCTGTGGGATTTTTGCCAACAGAGTACAGAGAGGCACACAAGATTACTGAACTCTGGCCAGACATTCTGTGGTAACCTCCAAACAGACTCACAGAATCACATTCGGTTGTTTCAGTATGTGTAATAAAACACTGCAGTTTTCAAATTCACTTTCAACATCACACTTGCTCCTGGACAATTGAGTCATCATGAGTCAGTCCACATTTCAGCATTGCACATTGTCTGAGATGGCTATTTCTTTCTTTCTGGTTAATCAGTCTTTAATAAAGCTGAAAAAAATATTTATACAGGCCCTTCCGTCCCTTGAAACCCAACAACTCCTGCAAGGTTTCAGTACTCTCTCGGTGACCAGCAACTCTCTCCTCTAACAGGCTTTTTTTCTCCAAGGTTGCTCTATATTTAGGTCCATTCATCTTCCTATCCTATCTTCCTAAACGTATCAGCTTCCCTGTCCCCGATAAGAAAACTATCCCCACAGCACAATGCTGCCACTATTCTGTTCTGCAATGGGGATGGTGCATAATCTTATTTTTCAACCACATTATCATTTTGCATGTAGTCCTATTTTAGTTTCTTCTGACCAAACCCCCATCTTCATGCTCAACTGTGTCTCCTGTGGCTAATTTGAGGAGAGCAAGATCAATAATGGGTGGATTCTCTATCTGAAATGTGGATCTCTGCAGCTCCTCCCGAGTTAATGTGGTTAAGGCTCCCACATCTTAGTTTGTATATGTTAATACATACAAAATATGTTAATGCCTGTTGCTGTATCGCAACAATATCAAAAAGTTCATGTGTAAATTAAAACTTGCTGAGGTTACTGTTTACACATGAAATCCAGGTTTTCATTTCATGTATAAATGTGAAGTTTTCATTTGTAAAACTTCAGGAGAATGTCATTCAAGACATTCTCCAGCCTGATAACCTCAGCATCAACTCTGTTTTCAGGAGACATCTCTTCAGTCTCCTGCAGCTTTGTCATTAAGCACAGTTCATCGGTCTGTGTTCTGACTTTGCAGGACTAAATTCAACACTGTGCAAAAAGAGGCATACCCAAGCTGACATGAAGCTCATGGAAGCTGACAAGCAGAAACTGGCTTCATCCAGACAACAAGGTCTCCGAGTTCTAACCTACACAAGTTTAGTCATGTTGGAAATAAAATATTCTGCTATTTTAATCCTGAGGCAGTGCAAAGGGAACCAGCTACTGTAACATCTTTAACAACTTTAAAACTTTTGACAAGTAGGCCAAATATTCTTACCACAATCTCATTATTTGCCAATCATGTATAACAAAAAATAGATTTCTAAAAGAGGCCTATTTGCAAAACATCTCAAAACTTTTTCTTTTAATAACAATTTTGCACTTTAACCAATCATCAAGGTCATCAAATTGTAACAATACACTCATGTGCCAGATCAAACAGTAATTTCCCCCTTATGTTGTTCACTGACCCTCTCCATACAATCTGACAGAATGTTAACTTCTAGATCTGCAAACCTGGTAGAGACATAATCACAAAAAGTCTGTAGCTGCGATTGCTCAGGGGGTGCTAAATACAAATAGACCTTTTTTGTTTTTGTTTTATTTGGATCTCTGGGGGGTTTTATACTCTTGTCAAACAATCATGGTTTAAAACATACCTTACAATCCTCATAAGCAAAAATCAAAACCTGTGTCAACGTTAGCAAACTGGCAAATATAAGAACTGAAATAAACTGTCTCATTGAAACAGGAATGGAGAAACAAACTGATTCTGACTTGCAGAACTGAAAAAGAAACTTTTACTTCTTTGCATGTGGACAACTTGGATGTAATGTACAAGGTGCAATTATACCCTAAATGTAATTGGACTCCTATTGAGTTTGAAGAGCCCAATAAGTATTTTAACAACAAAAAAATGTTTTTAAAAAGGGAGAATGGAAATTATTGCACATCAAGTAAAGAAATCCGAAATCAGATGAAATGTCTGTTCTTTAGAGTCTAAAATGCATCATCATCATCTCCAGTCTCTGTGTCTGCGATCACCCCTGTCTCTCTCCCGGTAATCTCTACTGTCTCTGCTGCCCCAGTCGCTCTCTCCGTACCGGCGCCTGTCCCCTCTGACTCTCGGCTCTCCTCGGTCTCTATCCCCCAGTCCTCGCTCCTGCATGGCCCCGGGACCGAGGTTTATCGGTTTGCGGAAGGGTCTGTCCCTGCCGCCGAAACGCAGCTGTCCAGACTCCTTTTTGCCGCCCAACCCGCCCCCGAGACGCCGCGGCACCCATCCTCTGAGGGTCCTCTCCTGTTCGAAGTCCACGAACACTTCGTGCTGGTCCAATACCAGCTTGTCGGCGTCCCGGCGGGCCCGACTCACGGACCGTTCCTCCTTGTATTCTATGAAGGCGTATCCTTTGGAGAAACCCGTAACGATGTCCCGAACAAGTCGGAGCCGCCGTATGTCTCCATATTTTGAGAACACTGTCTGCAGCTTGTCTTCAGTTGTCTGGGGGTTCAAGCGGGCCACAAACAATGTGAGCAGCGGGTCGCCAACGACGCCCTTGTTGGGCTTGTAGCGGGCAGACATGGCCCTCCATACCGCCCGGTCATGGGGCTCCAAGTCTGTCCCGTCGATGCTGCCAGCTTTCAGGGCGTTGTAGTCTTTCGCTATCGGACACCAGTCAGACATTTTAGCTGTAGTGGTTTTTCAGACTTCAAATGAATCAGTGGCAGCTACCCTGACTGATATAACTTGGCAACACGGATATTTACCGTTAAAAATCGTTACACTACTGTGCATTACAGCGTTTAACTGTCGGAGCGCATCAACAAAAATAATCCGTGAGGAAACGAGTTCTTCTACGTCACATTTTATTGGTTCCTACTTGAGGACGTCTCCTCTTCTCCAGGCTTTCTAATGAGACGCGCAATAACAGGATGGATGATTATTGCACAATTAACTATTATCGTGAATAACAATGAACAGGAAAGGAATTTTTATTTACCGCACCTATAATAAACTAATTATATTTACAAATATTCACCCAAACCGCTAGTTTCTTTGGGATTGTTACCTTTGCTGCTTGAATTGTTTTTTAATGTTGGCTTCATGAAATTATAATTAAATCATTTAAATAGGCGGTATTACACATTTTCCAGGCACACTATGCTGAAAAAGGCACTTTCAAGTAACTGTTACTTTCAGTTACAAAAATGTACGTCACATATAAGAGACATTTGACTTGTTGAAATTTGGCCTCAGTCTCTAAAAGGTTCCTACTCTAACACCCCACCTTCAGCATATCATCAAAATAAGGCCTTTACATTATGCACTTAGTTTTTAAATATTGTCCTTATCACAATAAATTACATAATTACAGATTCTTTTGTACATATTGCCTAAGTCAGACCTCCCAAAGCGTTCCACTTTTTGTTATGGCATCTGCAGAATATTTTTTTCATTTTAGTAAAATTAAACTCAGTGAGTTGTAGTTAATACATAATTAAAGAACATAATGGGGAGTTAAGTTGTTTTTTTATCATAGGGACAGTTGATCTTGAAAAGATTTATTCCCAGAATAAATGAAAACATTTAAAGACTTTGATCTTCAACTTTTTGCAAATACCTCGTCTTACTACTGCAGCACTTAAAGTGCATTCCACCACTTTAACATGGCTTGGTTTCAGTATAATAGCATGAATAATAAAGCATTAACTTTGAACTTAGGGATAAAAACACACTACACAAAGCTTTACAGAAACATTATTTAATGAGAACAGTGAAAACTAATTTTCTTTACTTAGGCTCATAACAAAATCATTAAAATTATTCTACTTTACTAGTATTTACACGATCATGCTGCCTTTGATACAGTAATGAACTGGATCAGACAGAGCAAAAATCTTTTCAGCCCATTAGAAAATATTTGTCCACGTTGCTTTTGTATCATCAGAACAAGGGGATGTCTGATGCTGATTTAAATTTACATGTCCTCCACGCTCCACTTGTAAGCTTCCTCCTGGAGAGCTTTTTTATCAGCTATCCGTGTGTAGCGCTTCTGTTCAAATCCATTGGATCTGTAAAACAACGCATACAGAAACATTGTCACAACAACAGCCTTATATGTTCACTAAAAAACTTTAGTTAATAAAGTAAACCTTACTTTCAACACTTTTTTGACAAGGGACTTTAGGTTGAGATCTGCTAAGGATCAATATCCTGTTTCTAATGATGCCCAAGCACCAGGGAACAAAAACCTCTTTATTGTTACAGTGGAACACTTGAGGGTTTTTAACCTCCAACCTCTTGGTGTCTCTTCTAATTATTAGGGCCTTTTGTAACTTTTTGTGCCCCTTCCCCTTTCCATTTTAGGTCAAGGCAATTATTTTTTTCTCTCAGGTTTTTGGACAATTTCTTTAACTGAGCTGTATTTCCAAAGCTCAGTTAAAGCTTTTCATGCAATGAAAAGCTTCCATCAACAGCCTAAAACCATCTGCAAATCTGTGCTTTTAGAAAGAACTCCATTCAGTTAAATCCATTTGACACGCAAACACTCACTGAATGCAGGATGTAATTTGAATTTAGATGAAAATAATTTTGATATTAGTGTTACTCAACTATTGAAGTTGTTTTTGTCTCATTTGCTCATAGCAACCAGGTGAAAAACTTAGGATTTTGCCAATAAATGTAATTTCTGTTAGTATTAGGGTTGGCGTTGAATAATTTTAGGTGCAACTGTAGAACAGCTATGCAATGATTTTACCATCTGTTCTTCTGTGATTTCATGTGAACCATCAACAAGCCTTACCTGTCGACTCCATCCCACCGATAACCTGGTTGAATGTTAAAACGATTTGGAGGTGGTGGAGGCCCTTGGTAGCGAGGTTTCGCTGTGAATAAAATCACAAAAACGAACCAGTTGACTTGGTGTCTCTTTGGTAAACAGCTAACCGCAGAGACTTTATTGAGGTAAACGAAGGTGAGAGACATTCAAACCTGGTGTTTTTGTGTTGCGCTCCTTTTTGCGCCTGAGCATCCCAGCCATTGGATCCCCTTCCCTTTCCTGCTCTCTCAACATTCGGTCAAGATCCTCGTCGTCGTAGTGACGTGCCAGCGGCTTCTGGGCTTCATGCAGCGCATCTTCTAGTTTCTGCTGTTGCATCTGTCCCTGGGCTAACCTGCAAACATTTTGATTTAATGAACCATATTACACATTTCAATGTCGTTTCAGATGTCAAATAATGCTTAACAGACTTACCCTTTTCCCCACTGAGCATATTTCTCATCCTTTGCAGCTTTTTCTCCAGCTTTTCTCTTCTGTTCTTCTCTTTCTGAATCCAAATCCCTCTTTTTACCACTCTTGTCTCGGAACACCGTCTGGGCATTCCGGGATTCATCTAGTCAAAGTATGAAACGTACAATGAAACACCCTGTATGTTTTACAATATTCAGTTAAGCAGAAACAAAGTGAAGGAAGAAAGAATGAAACTAACCTTCTAGTGGCTGATTGTTTTTTTCCCGTCGTCGGTTTTCTTCCTGTTCCTTTTTTAAGACATCAATAGAAACCAGACCTGCTTTTCCCCCTGAAAGCATCCTTGGACCCTTTAAAAAAAAAAAAAAAAAAAAAGTAAAAATTTGAAGCAAAACATGTTTTTACATTAGTCATGGATATATATATATATATTTTGGCTTACTTGTGAGGGCCCAGATCTTCGAGGTGGCGACAAGTCGTCATCTGAGTCTTTTCCACTCTGCGGCCGTCTGGGTGGAGATTGGTCAGAATCAGAGCCCCGTCTTCCTTTTGGACGTCTCCTTGGAGGAGATTGATCTGAGTCCGACGCTTCCCGCTTCACAGGCTTTTTTCGAGGAGGTGACTGGTCAGAATCTGAGTCATGCCGATTCTGAGTTCTTTTAGCGTGAGGTGATCGCCGAACGTCTGGCGATCGCCGATTTGAACTGTGCTTGCTTCTGCTAGGAGAGGAATCTAAATATAATAATAATTAAATGATCAGTCAACTGTTTTCTGTCAGTCAGGATACACAAACTGTTATTCAAATTAGCTCATCAAAAGTTTCATCATAACATTACAAATAAAAAGTAAAGATGACTGAAATTAAAATACTTAAGAAAAATACTTAATAAAATACTTATTGCATCTTTACAGCACCCTAATAAAGTATTCATGGCCCTTTTAATCTTTTCTTAACATTTTATTGTAATGCAGCCACAAACTTGTATTTAGTGAGATTTGGTGTGTTGGAGCACTACAAAGTACTGAAAGAATAATGATAAATGGCTACATATTTAGAAAGAAAAATCTGAAGGTGAGGCACCTGCTTAGCCCTTAAATAAAATCCTGTGTAACTTCATTACTAATTCCAAAAAATTAACAAAAATACATCACAAAGGTCAAGGAGCACAAGGGTTACGGTATCTCAAGAGGAGCTACTAGTCAAGCACTCCAAAAATCTGCCTTTATGAAAGTGTGATAGAATAACAAGTCGAATTTGCAGTTTGTTACACAGAAGTCAAAGCAAAAACAAATAGCACATCAAGCTGAACATCCACCATGCTCAAAGTAAAACAAGGTAGTGGTTGTATTATGCTGTGGGGATAGTTTTCTTTTGCAAGGTGCTGTATGTCAAAAAAGAAGTTATACAATATCATAGACAGAGTCCAGATTATATTCGAAACAAAAAAGTAATTTACTTTCCCCACCCACCTTTACTTTGTGCCTTTCTTTGCTTCCCTGAATGCTGCCGTGGAGGTGACATATCTGGAGAGTCGTGCCGAGTTTTACTGGGAGGAGAAGCATCTGGAGAGTCATGTCGAATTCTCCTCGGAGGAGAAGCATCTGGAGAGTCATGTCTCTTATTTGTGGTAGGAGAACCGTGTTTATTTCCCTTTAGTGAACGTTCTGAAGAGTTAGGCCGTATTTTGCTTGACACAACAGGGTCTGTGTGTTCACTTCCTTTCTCCTCCTCCTCCTCCTCCTCCTCCTCTCTGTCCTCATCAGCTACACAACAGGAGATTTGAAGTAAATATCCATCCAGATTCACACATGAACAAATTATTCTTATTTGCTTTACAGTTACCTCCAATAACTTTCCATCTGTTGCTGGTCCTAAAGACTTCCAGTTGTTTCACATCATCTGGTCGCTCATCAATGAATTCAGCAATCTAAGAAAGTACAGAATTCAAAACACAGTTGAATAGTTTGCTTGGAATATCTTTTAACGACTACATATGTTTTCATTTTTATATTTTTAAACAAATAAAGAACATATTTGTCTTAAGAACAAATATTTATTTGAATATTTGATAAGTAAGTAAAACTTAACAGTAAAAGGAGTGAAGGAATGAATGAATTTAGGCTAGCCTGCAAGCTAACGTTAGCTCGGCGCTTACCACTGGAGCCTCCTCTTCATCTTCTTCAACCTCCGTTTGCTCCTTCACCATCTGTCTCCAGTCAATGTCGTCGTCCACTATTTTAAGTCTTCAGATGGAAGAAAGTAAAATAAGACGAATGTCACATCAAGCTACCCGCCAAAGAGTCGCCGAGACTCGAAACTAGCTTACCCGCCAGTGTAAATCTAAAACGTGAGTATCGCAGTTGGACTTTTCATTCACTCACCCTCTCTCGGGCACCTTGCGTCGTTTCTTTTTTATCTTCCCTTTTGATTTACTGGAATTGTCGTCTGCTGACAAATACCGTTTGAGGTACTCAGCTTTAGAAAGTTCTGCTCCCTTGCTGTTGCTAGTAGAGGCGGCCATAACTACATGTTTTTGGAAACTACGGATGACATTGAGGATCAAGCTTAAGCTAGCGAACAGAAGACGCGGATCCGCATCATTATGTTAAACGGAACGTGGAGAGTGTCCAAATTGGGCGGAGTTTTTGGTACTTTTTAAGAGATCAGAACGAATGATCAGGGTGTGGGGGAATTATTTTCGTAAATTTTGACGGACAAAAACACAACATATACTTTTAATGCCAGGTAACTATATATTTCAACTCGAAAAGATAAAGTGAGTGTAAATGCTAAGCATGTTTTGTTTGGTGCTGCATTGGTGATTTATTATAGTTATACTCTGGGCTGCACATGTATCTAAATCGAACTGGAATATTTGCTTTTGCTTTTAGGCTTATAAATATCAACTGACTATTCTCCCTATGTCTGAAAGGATTATACTCCCCCAAACACTCGTTTTCAGATCGAGCCAGCTTATGTACCGGCAATGCTGAGAGGAGCAGATCTAGCTATTCGGAGTCTTTAGCATGGACTGCTGTTTATTTGTAAAATTGCATTTCATGTCATGTGGCCTCTTTTTTACTGGTGTAGTAGTAGCTAGTAGTAGTACTATCGGACCATCGCTTAGAAACATTTTTAAAGTACTAGTGGAAACATGTAGAGAGCTGGTCTGAAGATAAGTTTGATTGCTGTATTGAAAAAATAAATGGCGCTTGTAAAAAGGTTAGTTTTTTTTATAAGCATTTTTTTATTCATATATTTTCTAAAATGCGCCTAAAAACGTTTTTGTTTTTTTCCCCCCAGAATTTATTCCCACTTATAATGGTCTTATTATCTTATAAGAGAAACCTGCATTTCCAGCTAGAAATAAACTCCTTGGTTGAATGCAAATAATTCTACATCCAGATCTACCAGTGGTATAAATTACTTTAAATCTAAAATGATTGTTTGTTTTTTGCATGGGGCCCAATTGGTTTGTCTCAATTGGACCCATATGGGCTAACCCAGTTGGACTCGCTAAGTAGGTCGTGTTCTCACTAAAACTAGGAAAATAGAGCACATCTCCCCAGTTCTCAAGTCCTTACACTGGCTCTCTGTTCTCAGAGCATAGATTTTAAAATACTTCTCTTAGTTTCTAAATCACTGAACAGCTTAGCACCAAAATACATTAAAGATCTGTTGTTATTGTATCAACCTTCCAAAATACTCGGGTCTTCTGGTTCTTCTGGGTAACTTGAATACCGATCAGCATATTTGATGCATATTTGTTTATGACTTTGATGATGGCATTTGACAAAATGTAATGCTTATTGCTTGTTTCATAATGAGTTACTGTATGATGTTCTTATGGTGTAAAGAACTTTGAACTGCCTTGTTGCTGAACTCGACTTGATTTCACTCGGTCTAATCTGGATTTCAAATGTCAAATAAGTGAATCACATCAAAAAAGTTAACGCATTTAGTATTTTACATGGATTCCAATATTTTACCCAGAATTATCCTGCATCAAATTTGCGAAAAAGAAGCACTGATCTGCAGACAATCCCATTTCCTGGGACCTTTGGCTACAAATGTAAATGTTGGCAGGTTGATGGGAGAATTGACCTTTAATGAAATTCTGCTGGCAAGCCTCATACTTTGAACTGACTTTGCATTTTTATTCATTTCAGTTTTTTATGAGGACCCAGTAACCAAAAAAATCATTGTTTGACTATATATGTAGCATTCTTTTATTGAAAACCAGAGCTCCATCATTACATATTCACATGTTCAAGTTCTCACAGTGCATTACATCACAAAAGATTTGTGCAGTTCTGAAGCAAAAGGTCTCAGAACGTCTTGAGTCATCTTCCTCAATAAAAGCATTCTAATGCTGTAACAGCGATAAAACCTAAAGCTGTGGTGTTGATGGATGTGTATGTAGACAGAAGCAGGGCTGGGCTTGTTTGTGTGTAGATAGGCACAAGCTAGGGCGTCACATTTTATTTAGCCGTGTGTATGAAAGAGGAAGATCAGCAGGGGGGCGATCCAGGACCATGAGCTCTTCAGAAACAGGCTGACAGCTGAGCAAGGCTGCAGTTGTTCTGCAGGAGAACGGAAAAGTATCAGTGATGCTTTCAAAGCACTGAACCACATGTACGTAAATAGCTAATCCACCCACCTTTCTCCACGTTGATACTCTCAACCTGCCCAGATATTTTACACATGTAGGTGGTGTTGTGTGGGAGTGTGTTTGTGAAGCCTTTCAGGGTCATCCTGTAGCCGTGGGGATCAAGCTCCACCACTTCGCTTTTGTCTCTGAACTGGGCCTCTGCAGCTGAGCCGGAAACATTCGTGTTGATCAGGGCCTCCTTGGTTCCAGATGACCAGGAGAACTCATAGCTGTTGATTTTGTTGGGCTTAGGCTCGATCTGGCAGTCGACTCTCAGGTCCTCATCCTCTTCCAAGCACACAGAGATCAGCTGAGATTGCACTGGGATCAGCAGCACTGGGTAAAATGCAAACATGTGGCGCGAGAGAAAATTATTGAAGTAGCTAAGTCTCATTTGTAGCGACCACAGACACCACATATCAGCCCTTTTATAAGCATTTAGCTGTCATTAGTGAATATCCTAGTTTGACTCTTACAGTTAGCCATAGCAACATCGTATCACATGGTAACTCTTGTATCTGTTTTTATGACCCTGAAGTGTTATAATCAAAAGCTGTTTGTTTGAATGCGCATCAGTAAATAATCTGGACAAATGCGGAAAAGCTTTTTGAAATAATCCATGAAGAGTTAATAGTGATTAATACCTAAAGTGAAGCTGTTTTTTTAATGTTCAACGGGGTAATTACATAAAATAAATGCTTGAACATACAGTAAATTCTCCCCTGTAGAAATAGTTCATATTAGAAATTTTGCATTATTATTTTGTTTTATTTACTCGACTAAATCAGTAAGAAATAGAAATGGTGATATCCTTCAATTTGATATTTCAATAAATATACCCAGTTGCTTCATTCCTTCTTGAATATGCGATAAAGCAGATTCCCTAATGAGAACAATCTCCTCCCACAGATTTTTTTTTCATCAGAAACTTCTTGCTTGATACATCAAAATAGTTTGACTTAGCTTCTCAGTGCCACACCTTAGAAGTTTCTAGAACTGTACTCTCACCTCCAAGTATCCCACTTAGAAACAGAGATGTGAGCATGTTGAGGAATCACCCATCCAACTGTGGGAAAAAAATGACAAATGGGTTACTTAGATGGAGGAAGAGATAGCACTTAAACCTTAGTACTGATGCATGCTAGTTGTTTTCTTCGGCTCGCTGCCAATAACAGCTAAAAATACTAAAATAGATCCTAATTTAGTTTATTTGTCACAACAAACAGCCCATAGAGGTTGGAAAGTTCTGGTCAAAACCAACATGGATGTGTTCAGTGTGACCCATCTTCGGTCCAAAGAGATGACGTAACATAATTTAGAGCAGCATTCTCAACATTAAAAGCCATTTTTATACGTCTTAATGTTTTTTTTTGTTATATTAGGTTGAATAAATTGCCCTTTCATTTTTATCCATCATGTCTTTATATCTCCATGTTTCTGCGTATTCCATCTCATCCTCAATATTTCATATTGACTCTCTAATCCACAGTTAATTAAAATCCCTGAGGGACTCTTACCTCTTGTCAGAGCTGAATGATGCAGCAGCTCCTTTCTGCTCCGTTAGTAAAAGCTAAATGGCTGCCGGGAGTCACCTCGGTGTGCAGCACTGCAGAGCATCCCACCACTGTGAAGGAGTGGGAGCAGCACAGAGAGGTGGAAGGAGGCAGTGAGAGGGAGGGACGATCCTGGACCAGAAAGAGCGCTGATTCGTCTTTTTCCTCTGCAGTGGCTGACGGAAGCAATGAGCTGGCTGTCTGTGTGTGCTGGGAGGCAAAACTCGGGCATGGTCATCGCTTTTCGCCAGCAAGGTGTTGTCTGACCTTGTCTCTTTCCCTCTTTCGAGTCCTCGCCTGTGTCTCATGTTCTAAGTCATGCTGACCTGATTTGCCCTTCATGTCTCTGTCCAGTTTGTTCCTCTAAATGTTTCTCAAAAAGATGAAATGTTTTGTGCACCAAGCAGTCTCGTTTTGATTTGCAAACACAAGAAAATTATTTCTAATGAGAACATGTGCATTGCTTTGCATTTTGTTGTTGCCGAAATAAAATGTTATGTTTTATTTGTGTAGGGATGGTTTTCTTGATAAGTACAGAAAGCTTGTCAGAAAATGACACTATAGCTATATCTTAGAATCACTTAGCTGAAGTCTACATCTACACCTAATTACCAGACTTAAAGATTTACAGTTATAGAAACTCTCCAACCAACCTGGTGGGTGTCTGAGGTTCACCCTACAGCAGAGAGCGACGCTGTTAATATAGTCAGATGTTCAGGGTAACTGAATGCATGTGCACTCCGCACTTTCCAGTATTCAATCTGTAAAATGTTTTGAAAACCATCAACTAAAGCAGGTTTTCAGCACAAGAACAAAAGTACTCTATGCCTGCCAAATAAAACACACAAATACAAGTTAAAATAGAATTAAACAGTTAAAATCCTGCTTTAAGTAATTCTTCAGTCTATGCAGCATATGACGCATTCTTTCCTTTTACTTTTTGGCTTTCTCCCTGAGATAGTCTGCCTGAATAAAAACCCGATGTCATGTTTATACAGCGTCTCTGAATTCCATGACTCATTCGTGCCCCTTCAGAAATTTCCATCACTGTGCCGCTAGAAAAAGCTCAGTGTCTCCATCTGGAGGTTAGTAATGGGAGGTGTATAAAATGTAAGATGAATAATGTTAGGTTAGGTTAAAATCAGGTATAATTGAAAAAAACATGTATGGAAGATTTTGCTAAATAAATGCATTTAATATGAAGTAATTTCTTAGAAAATTCTCTATTAAATCTGAAAGTAAAATATATTTTTCTTCATCCCTTCCATGATCAAATGACATTGTTTAATTCACACTGAAGAAAGCAGGATGTAATATGACTGATTTGTTTTGTGCAGAACCCAAACTATTTTTGTTTTGGTCCATCAACAAATTGTGCATTTTGAGAAAACGACAGTAAATGCGGATCCTCCTAAGGAAGTGCAGACGTAAGTGTTTATTTTAGAGGATAAATGTCAAGGTGATTAATTTATTGTTAATCAAGTGGTGCTTGTTTACATGCACTGTCTCCGCCATCCACCAAGGGGTGCTGTACCATTCACCTTTAGATCTCACTGCTTTTGTTTGAATCTGCCCAGGTTGATTAGTAGCACTGATTATCCAACAATTAAAAATCCAACTGTAATTGTATTTTCATTAATAGGATACAAAAATGCAAAAAAAATTAATATTTTTTAAGGAAAACATAAATGATATATTATGAGATCATGTTTTATTACAGATAAAGTTTTGTAGTCTACTTCATAAAATAAACATCCAATTGAAGCTCAGGTAAAGGGGGCCCCTTCATTGACAGCCTTAAAGTCCGTAGCTCCGTCCCTGTCTGAACTGTTAATTGCGTTCTCGGATCACAACTCTTAATTTCTCTACACAGGCGCCCTGTGCTGCCCGGGTTGCTCGGCTCAGCCCTCACAGGCTGTTTGTCGGTCGGGGCTGGGGGTAGTCTATCTCGGAAATAATCTGCCCACGCGTTTAAGCGGCTTTATCCCCGCCGAGCCTCAGACCGCTGCAGCTCCGGCTCCACACACTGAGCGCCAGAAAGAAAAAGTGACACAGGTCACACTGACCAGTTGGAGGTTGCGCACGGCTTGTGCCACACATGAACGGACTCTGGTGCTGAAGCTGAGTCTATTTCTTTACTTTTTAAAAACAATTATTATTCCAAGAGCCAAGAGGAGTTACAGAAGTTTACTCTAGGGATTTAAACACAGACAGAAACTGGCAACGGTGTTCAGGACATGGAACAGGCTGGACTTTGGATATTCTTTGTCACTACTTGTGTTATTTCAGGTAAGGTTGATTTAAAAAACAAACAAACAAGCAAACAAACAAACAAAAAAGCTCCAAATAAAATTTCTGCAAAGTATTCGCTTCTCAACTTATCTGAGGTTTCATGTATTCACACATTAAATACTTTGTGTGGTAATATTTAAAACATTTTTATTCACCAATTAAGATTAATTAAAAATGTTAATTTTAATTCCTGTGACAACATAGTAGTGATGCCTTGTTTTTTTCTGATAGTCTCCTCTTAATATGGAAAACTCAAATCATAGGCACTATTATGAACATCTTTAAATACATATGTTTAAGTGTAAATGCAATTTAGCTATTTAATTTTCTAAATGAAACTGACGCCTAAGTGGCACCAATGTAATGTTATACTGCAGTCCAAAATTAGGCTTCTGTTTGTGTATTTTTCTTAAGTAAAAGTACAAGTAATGAAAGAGTAAAACTTACATAAAGAGAAAAACTTACATAAAGAGATAAAGAAATATGAGTAATTCATCCTCAGCATAAAAAATGTGGACTTAATGTTAAATAAATTGTTCTTACTTGCCATTTTTACTTTAATGATATAACACAGATCAAGCATAACATTATCACCTCTGACATGTGAAGTGGACATCTTTCTGTCCTTTGGTGGGATAGCTTCAGGCAGCATTCGTTCTCAAAGATGATGTGTTTCAAGCAGGAAAACTGGCCAAGTAAAAATGGTTTGACTGACGTTGAGTTAGACCACGAGGTGAAAGGATTTTCACAATTGCAGATGCTGTGGTTTATTCCCAGTCTGCAGTGGTATTTATCTACATTAATGAACTGGCAACATGATCATTAGCAGCCAAGGCACATTGGTGCAGGTGTGAGGACGATGGCTCCTTTGCATAACTAAATAAATGTAATTTAATTTAAGGAAAGATAAATATTTGATTATCTGGACATTTCTACATGTTGTGTTCTGTCAACATTGTTTTATGTTTCTTTTGGGTTTCATTTTGTTCAGTTTGTGCCAGTCATTCCCTGTTTTATTCTGCAATACGGGTTCCTTGTCAGTCTTCCTTCCTGCCTTTTTGTCTCACTTCTGGCTTTGTTGCCAGCACACCTGTGTGGATTTAGAGTCCTGGTTTCCTCTGTGTGTATTTGTCAGATCCACATGTTATTTATCTCTGCTTCATAATGATTTCCTGGTTTCTGTTATGGTTTGCCTTTGCCTCCCTTTGTTTAGGGTTTTGTTAGTTCATTCTTCACATTGAATCTGATCCTGTATCAAACAGTTGCTTCCTGTTTCTTTAATGTTGTCTGCATATGCTTATCCTGTCCCCACAAAAATAAAAAGTGTAAAAAGTGGTGAATGAACCTTTTTTGACACATTTTGGCATAGATTTTAAGGGAGGTCAACCTCCCCATGCAACAGATAAGCCAGATAGTTTGACATCTGTCGTTGATCGTCTTGAGAAATAATTCTGTTAAGGGTTTTTCCATCTGAATATTTATATTTTTCACTCCCAAAATGACTTTATTTCCTGCCTCTATCACAATAGCCAGTTGAATAAAAGGAAGTACAACGAGGCTGAGCTCATACTACTTTGGACATGCAGAATTTAAGTAAATATCTTTGAAGGAAGATTTTGGTGAAGAGGGAGAAAATCAGATAATTAGAACTGGATTTACTCAAAACAGCCTTATTCCTTTTGTGAGATCACCAGAGGCATATGGTGATGAAGCTTATATCTTGCAGGGTAGATTTCATATCACTTAAATAGCAACTTACAACAACAAAAAAAAGCAAAAACAAATGCAAAACTGATCTTGGAATATAACTAAAATGAGTTTGACTAATTTTAAAGAAAAGCCTGAGTAAAACATTTAAAATAAAATGTGAAAAATTAAGTTTTCAAATTAAACCAGCATCATACTCTTTAAATCTAAATGATTTAAGATTTCAAACTACACTCAATAATAACCAGCTGCTCAGCAGGACTTACATATTGCCCACCTGAACTTGCGCTACGTTAAAGAAAAGCAGAAAAACTAAAGTGAGTGTTGTTTTAGAAGGCATAGATGTGTGTCTGGAGGTTTATTGTGTGTGTGGGTGGGTGTGTGTGTGTGAATGAATGGACCAACTCATGGCCGCTGAAACAGGTGCAGCAGTGTAATCACTGTAAGCTTGGGCCACACATTTAGCTGGCATTTGATCTGTGGCTGCGTCGTACATGGAGGGAAATGTGACATCAGCTGTGATTGCTTTTTTCCCTTTCCTTTCTCAGAATAATAAAAGCTTTCTCTGGAAGCTGGGCAGTAACTGTGGATACATATGTTCAAACGTATTAGTAGTGTGTACTATACGATTGTCATGTTGAAGGACACAGCATTGGATTAGAGCTGTGCAGGAAGTGACAACAAGATTGTTGCCAAGGCTGCTGGCTGCTGCTGCTGGGTTTTTCTGTGGATGTTTTGGAGCGGGTGGGTATGAGCTGGGGCCACCTGGCATTGATTAGTGATGAGTGCTATCACAATCGATTATTTTGTTTTTCCTCTTGCATTAAAACTTTGAAATCCCCAGCAGGGAGGCACGCAGAAAAGGCTGAATGAGACGAACAGACAGGCTCATGCATTTCTGCGTAATCCACTGCCCACAGCTGGAACACACAGACGATACTCTACAGAAATAATCCTGCACAAACACGCTCCTTCTGTCTGCTCTGCCTTTTGTTTCCCTCTTTTTTTACTCCACTCTCTCCGGAGTGTGCAGATTGAAACCATCTTTCTGCCTGATTGCCCCCTCAGTCCGGTAAAGTTTCTCCCGGGTATTTTCTTCGTTTCTCCTCATCCCGTCTCCTTTTGGCCTTTTGTGTTCTCATGTTATGTCTCAACCACACATGCAGCAGTCACCATAATCCTGTGAGCTGCCTGCTGAACGCTGGCCAAGTGTACTCGCCACGTTCCTGCCACGGAGATTACGCACCCACATAAACTCACATACACACGCGTGAAGACACGTGTGTGCACTGACTCCAATCAAAAGCAAGAGCAGAATTGATTTCAGTGGCAATGCAGCACTGTGAGAAAAATATGTTGCAATACAGTTTTCTTCTGTTTTTGATTTATTTTTTGATAAAATTTTCTTTGAATCATGAAGCAAATTTTAATAACAGACCTGAGTTAATGTTCAAGTAATTATTTCATCTGCCTAAACTGTAGAATCAGTAAAATTGTGACATAACCTGACTGACATCATGAATTTGGCTGAAAGATCTGAAGAAAGCAACACATTATGCCCTGAACTAAAGCTAAAAAGCAGATGATAAACAATGTCGATTAGTCTGCAGATGTTAGAAAGCCATTGGTAAAGCTTTGAGACTCCAGTGAACCACATGGAGAACCATTACACACAAGAAGAGAAAACATGTAATAATGGTGAACATTCCCAGTAGTGGCCAATCTACCACAATTACTCCAAAAACGCACTAACAACTCATCCAGGAGGCCACAGAAGAATGAGAGGTTCATGAGTCAACCAAAAGAAAGAGGCTGGGAAAAAGTGACATCCATAGCACACTCTTACTAAAATATCTTGATAATATTCTGTTGTCGTACAAGAGAAAACAGGACTGTTCGGAAGGTATGAAGCCCATTCCATCTGGTATAACATTTAAGCAACATTTCAGAAAAAATAAATAACTTTGGTCTGGAGTTGTTTCTCTACTTACATGGAGACACGGATGACTTTCTGTATTTAATGTTACCATGAATTTTACTCTCTACCAGAAAATCCTGATTAACTTAAGCTCAAACTCTGTCCAGGTTGAGCATTTTGCCCCCTCAATGAATGAAATCATATGAAAACTGCTGTTTGTATGTATTCAGATCCTCTATATTCAGTATTAAAATTTGTTTTGTGATCTGAAACATTTAAGTCTGGCGAAGATACAAAAGCAGAAAAAAACAACCCCCTAAGGGGTCAAATACTTGTTCATAACACTATAAATCACCAGAATATATGACAACTTTTGCCAAGGAACTGTAAATACTATGGGCTTTTGCAGTTTTCAGATTTTTCAGCATCCCTAATCAGAAACCTCAAAACACATTCGGGGCATGTAATCCCCGATCAATCACCAATTCTATGACAGAAAGATTAAACAGTTAATCTGCCCTCTTCTCTTTCTCTCTCTCTGTGAATTATTTTTTATCTTTTGATCCATCACATGCCATCATTGTTTTTGTCTGATATCCATTTGAACAAAAGGTTAGCAAAAGTATAACTACAGACAAGATTTTAAAATGAAAGCCATTTTGAAGAGAAGTATATTTTGAGACAAAAAAGTTTGCAGTTTTGTCCAAAAAAAAGCCAGATTTACAACTGTGAGCTGTTAGATTAGAGAAATCTTTTTTTCTGTTTGTGACAAACAAGAAAAGAGTCTTCGGTTTTGTTAAAACAAATATTTCTAAAATCGTGTCTCATTCTTATAAACCCAGAGTATCACCTGTCTCCTTATATGAGGAACCGAGTCACAGGCGGCTTCTTGAGGATAGTTAAGTATGATACAGAACAATTTACAGAAGTAGAAATTACTTGAAAATAGTAATGTACAAACATTACTAAAATTGCATCTCACTCCTAACCTTAGACTGAGTGTGAGGTGGATTGTTGTCCTTTGAGTGAATTTGATGGGTTAGTAGTATTAGTAGTATGCTAAAACAGGAGATGATTGGAGGACAGGATTAGTACTTTTGTAACTTCTGCAACAGATTTTTATGACAGCATGATTTATACTCTTAAGCTGGAATGTTTGTGGAAGATAGAAAAACAGAAATATCTCTGATGTCTTAATGTAAAATTGAAAGCAGATGAGGCTTAGATACAAAGGTTGCATGTTAGATCCCATCTGGGATAGTGTTTTATTTTTATTTTTTTATTTTTACATATTGTATTTTAAGCAATCCTCCGAAAAAATATCAATGAAAGTTATTATGGGGTGGTGACCTTTCAGGGTGTATCCTGCCTCCTCCCTAACAACCGCTGATGGATACCAATGCCGCACGTCCTGCATGGGAAATTAGGAATGGATGGATAATAATAAAATCAAAAAAAGTTTATGAAACTCTGTTTACACCAAAGGCAGCTCTATCTTATATTTTTCTCAAAATCCTGTCAAATCTCAATTTACGATAACCCAGCAAAACAAACCTCAAAAATTACTGTCACATCTTGTTTTATAGAAGCTGGACTATAAATCAGGTGAGAGATTTTTTTACTGCCCAATAAAGTGACCTTTTTGTTGTATTTTTAACAACTTTCAGCCACAACACCTGCACTTGCCTCAGTGTTTCATTCATACACACAATGGTAAAATTAGCTTTTGAAATAACAGCAAAGAAAGATGCAGGATATCCGTGCAGGATGTTAACAAAAAGCCCCACCGTCATGCTGTGTTGCTCTAACTCTTCCTAAATGTTGCCCATTCAGGAGGGAAACAGTATTGCTATTGTGATGCTTCGTTCCCAAGCCCTTTTCTTGCCAGCATGCTCCTGTTTATGGGTTATTCACATGATGAGGTCATTTCCCATACTAGAAACAATAGAAGAATGTGTGCTGACACAATCGAAACGAGGAAGCTGGGAGCGATGCGGAGAAACAAGGCTTTCTGTACCTATCAGAAAGGTAGTCTTTCTTTGCGTTAGCTTGAGTTTAAGCTCCTAATCAGCTCAATTGCAGAGGTCATCAGGGCGGACTCTCCATCCGGATGTCTGTGTTCAATAGAAAAGTCATGAAAAGCAAACACTATTTAGACATATTTTCTTTCCCTCCAGACTAATTATTTAAAAATATTGATGTTTTTTTATATATATTAACAGTTATACATTGATTGTTTTTTTGTTTTTTTTACAAGTTTAACTTAATAAGTAATGTTGGGATTTTAGAGACTTCTAGTTTTTTCTATAGTCGAGCGCTAATTTGTTCATGAATGCCAAGCACGACGCAGCGACCTATAGTCTCCAGATCCACTGTAAGTTTCTAAAGTGAAGATTTATATGACAATTTGTTCAGTGAGTTAAGAGAAGTCAGGAGAAATTTTGGAAAAGAATTCACTTCAGATTGAGAAGTAAATTGTTTATTTAATGGCAAAATATTTGAGACTGATTTACCAATTATTATGGAATTTAAAATGGTGTGAATTCACGCTTGACTACACTGATTGCAGTTTATATCAAGCTTCCAAACACTTTACACATAAGTTGCATTTTAACTCCCCTTCTAGCCATTAACAAAATGGTGTCATGCATTTACATTTTATTCAATAAAGCCAACGTTCTTGTGAAAAGTTACAGCTATAAACTGTTAATATGTAATATGTATCGATGCATATCCAGAGAAGATTTTATTTACTGGCAACATTTATTTGAAGTGGATTAGGCTGTGATGGATTTTTGTCATGTTTGTTTGGTCTAAATATTTAATCTTTTCAGACTGGGAAGGATGAGAAGGATGAAAATGACACTTCATGTAAACACCAGGAAATCTGTTCATTGAATTTTTAGTGTAATGTAACTCACAATGTTTTCTGCAATCTCCAAAATATTCAAAATATTTGTATATGTGCTATACAAATAAACTTCACTCTACAATGCTTGTAATATTAGTTTCATATAGTTTCTTTGTTTACGACAAACATCTGAATGATCTTTTGTTGAAATGAAACTATTAAACATAAATGAAATAAAGATGAAGATTTACAGCCTTGTGCAAACACTGTTAAACTTTTCAACTTTTTTGTCTTTTCTTGTCATCTAAAACAAACCAAAAAAAATTATTCAAAAAATATCAGAGTTCACAAAGCTCTAGATTTTATTTTCAGTTTGGACTCCGAGATTTCAAGATTATGTTCTATGTATCACATACAGAAGGTAAATATTTGAACATTTGAACATTTTTTACAGTTTAAACAAGGTCATTGAGACAATCTAAATAATTCGCACATAAACAGAAATCAAAGCAAATTATTTCACAGATGATAATATGAGTAAAAAATTGAACAACACAAGAAATTCTGAAAAAACATCAAGGAAAAGAAGTATTCAAATCCAGAAAATATTCAGAAAGGATTTTGAGGATTATTAAATCAATATCATCTGATTTAATAACTGAGGGGTTGAAAAACTATCAAAGGGTTGCAGAAAGTGCCACAGCTGGAAAAAAAAGTGACTCCCATAAAAAAAAGGCTCAGGGACAAACTGTACTAATAACAATGGTTACAGCTGCATTTCTAAACTCCCTCTGCTCTCGCTCTGTCTCTTTTTCCCTATTTAGTTCATGGACTGATTTGATTTCTTTATAAATGTGTGGATCACTTAGATTTTTGCTGAGATCTGGTGTGCATTTTTGATCCAATAGAAGAAAAACATGATGAGTCCAATACTTATTTTACCTGCTTAACATATATTATAAACCACATAGTGTGTAATTTCTAAATAGGAAATGTATTGGACTATCTAAATAACAAAAAGTTGTGGTAGAGTCAGTGTTTTAGCGATTTTAGGCTAGAGTACAAAATGGAATTGATTTTAAATGGTTTAAACACTTTAATTGCTATTTTACTTCTATTTTAAACAACACTAGCATTGTTTAGCTAAACGTAAACACTGGTTGAGTGACGGCAATAGGTTTCAATTAGGAAGTAGTTAACGTCGCCTGCAGATAAGCTAGAAACCCTTGTTAGTTACTCTCAGCTTTAGGCCGAGTCACGAGGGTCAGTCTCTGGACGTCCGTATGTCAGATGTAGAGCAGCAGATGGACTGTGAATTTTCTGATATGCATTTTAATTTCCTAAATCCCACTGCTCCCAGTGTTATTATGTCTCCTCCCAATGCTGCACAAAAACACTGAACACATTTCAATCACTACTCAGTGCATTTCTATAAATACATTGAGCTTTGATTCTATAAATTAAAATATGCTTGAAAAGTTAAATTATGTCCTATTAATTAATTCACTAAGTGAAATAAATTACACAGATTAACTGATGTTTTCAAGCTTTTATTTCTGTTATGATGATTTTCACCTTACAGCTAATAAGATATATTTAAGATTATAATAAATGCTTGGCTCAATTAAAACTATGTTTAATACTTGCTTAAAGGTTATTTTCGATCTGAGATCTAAGAAATTAGCCTTATCTGAACACATGCATTAATTTATTAAATATGATGTGTGTATTTCTGTTTGCTTCTGAATAATCATGGCAGGCTAATCTACTGACACTCTGAATTATGATGTGCTTGTGTCCCAGACCAGTTAAAGATGTTCATTAGTATTGAAATCTTTCAAAATAGGAAAATGTTGGGCAAATAAATGCAGTTTTTATATGTATTTGTCAAAAATTTTGTTAAAAATATCAAAATAAAAAAAAATAATAATAAAAAGTCATGATTTATTACATTAAGAACTAATGGGAAATTTATTTGAACACACTGTAACAAGAGTTGTAATGTTTAAGATGTATATTTATCTGTTTTATTGTGTTTCTCCAAGCTTATATAAATAATTCCCATTTGTATGTGTGTTGATTAAACTATCTAGGAGATACACCCACAATGCAATAGTAATAGTAGAGAAATGTGGAGCTTGGTGTTTAGACGTGCTCAGGATGAGCCCATTAAATGATGGTGTGGATTACATGGATTAAAATAGCTAAATACATCGCAGGTCTTGGCAGACGAGGCACTTTTTGAGGTTAGTTACCTCGCAGGGTGAGAAGAGATCTTTGGGAAACACTGAAAAAAATGTGGTTTTATTCAGTAAAACTTTGTAATTGTGGCCATGAAACGTTTGCGAGTAATGTGTACATTAATGTCTGAGAATTAGAGCAGGAATTGTTTTCACTGTGTTTTGTTCAGTGCTGTTCACTTTGCTGTTTAACCCACGTTATAATCAGGACAAATTCCATCCACCATCACAAAAACTGAACAGTAAGCTGTTTCCACTGATTCTAACAGGCACAAGTAAACAAATGTGATGCCTGTACTGTCTCAGTACAGTGGACGAGGCTCTGCTGTGGATTTGTTGAAGGAGATCAGTAAGTCAGTAGAAGGAATAACTAAACAAATCCTGCTTATTTATACCTCCAGCTAATCCACAGCCTTTGGGCGCAGTTTACCTGCACCTCTGCCAACATGCATCACCTTTTACAGCTGAGCTCACCTTTGAGCTCAGCTCACCTGTTAAGCATGCATGTTAAGCATGCTGTGAATTTTATAGTAATTTATTAGCTAAATCTTAATTTTGTGTTTTGTTTGTTTGCTTGCAGAAGTAAACGGACAGAGAGTGGAAATGGATGATGGAAAGTCCGGCTATGTCGGCTCAAAGGTGGACCTTCGCTGCCGGTTCATCAACAGTAATCCACCTGTTAAAATCTCCCAGGTATACGTCAACGCAGTCACAAACACGTTCAAATTAAATGCCTCAATAATAGTGTCACAGATTTTCTCTTAAAGTCACATGTAAATTAATGAGAACATTTAAATAATGTGTTCAGATAATGGATGGAGAACATTTAAAGTACCAACAGGTAGTGAATTAAATAATGGGTCATCAACATAGATTATAGTGGCTTATGCTGCTCTGCACCACTGAAATAAAATGTTAGTTTTTTTTCTTTAGAAATGTCAGGTATTTTTAAACCTACACAAGAAGAACCACAGAAACAGTCATTAGTTTTCAATCAAGTCTTTTGCAAAAGGAGAAATCATAGCAGACCACTCGTTCGAGGTGTCCACCATGAGATCTGACTTTCAGCATCAGAACTGGTCATTTATTACAAAACACAGAAGGAATGGAATGTGAAGGGAGGGCTACCCTAAA
>CAEFZY010077393.1:0-17529 GCA_903066815.1 Brachyrhaphis roseni
CCGTCCTTCCTGCAGATAAGTTAAATAAAACCCTCTCTGATCTGTGGCAGGATGTTTTCTTTTTTCTTGCTCACCAAACCTGTTTTGCATTGTTTAAATAAGAAAATAACTGAAGCACTGCTAGCTAGGGGATATTAGCAGCTACAGTATTTACTGGTAGAAAACCAGACAAACGTTTGTGTGACTGAAAAGTCCTGCAGAAAAAATAAAAACACAGAATATACTAGATTAAATAGTCCCACCTCAACAATGTAATTTAAGACCTGTGATAAATGAATTTAAGACCAACTTACATTTTATGAATTTATGTGACTTTAAGACCTTAATTTTAGGCATATCCACATAAGACCTTTTCAGGACGCACAGACATCCTGCTAAACATTATTTCAGTAAAATCATACTGGACACAGTTTTTTATTTATAGAGTCAGATTTCCTGTTGATAAACAGCATTTTTTTGTCTACTTACAGTTCAACACTCACTGTTGAATGTTCAACCCTTATTCTGATTAATTTAAATGCATTGATAAGCTATGAGGTTGAACCAACTTAGTATAACCAACGACATTGACTGGTTCAAAATCTCTTCACATCGGGTGTCACAAAGGCTCATCTCCGTCACCTATATCAGTTTGCACCATGAGGGTTTTAATCAGAAACAGATAAGGTCTGAGTCACTGAGTGTATCACTGAGCCGTCCTTCCTGCAGATAAGTTAAATAAAACCCTCTCTGATCTGTGGCAGGATGTTTTCTTTTTTCTTGCTCACCAAACCTGTTTTGCATTGATTAAATAAGAAAATAACTGAATTTTCTCATAGGAATTTGCATTAATATATACTTATACTACTAGTTTACTCCCTGCTATTACACATTTTTACTTAGCTATTTGTTACAGTCATTTCATTTTATAGTAGCTTAAATTTTTATAATACAAAACAAAGGAACCGAGTGTGTGTGGGTGTATTCGTGTGATGTACCTGTGTGTCCTTTGAAGGTGGTAACCAGGCTGCAGCTGTCCTGCTCCAGCTTCAGGATGGTCACCTGACCAGACTGGTCCCCTACAAAGGCGTGCCTGGTCTCTACATCAAACCTGGTCAAAGGTTAAGAAACAATCCACCGAACAAACAAATGTTGATTGTAATTCATTTTACTAAAACGTCGGCACCAAATGTGTCAGCTGCTGCATGTGATGTTTAAGTGAAAGGTGTTTTCGGAGGTTTGTCTCAGGCTGCAGGCAACGTTTACCCTCCCCAACCTGCTGGGCCGACTAGATCACCGCAAGACTCAGTCATTGCCACATAGCTGCAGAAAGGAGGAAGTAAAAAAAAACAGGCAAATTTCCTATAACAATGTTCAACCAAAGAAAAAAAAAAATAGACGTTTGATTTTGCCTTGCCAGAGATTCTGTGTAGGATTTAAATCTTTAACTCGTGAATATGTTTTGATTTGAACCATTCCCTTGTAGCTCTGCCAGTGTTTTTAAGAGTTTTCTTCCGCGATTCTCCTGTATTTAGCTTCTGCCAACAAACTGTCACCAGCTTCCTTTACCTAGCTGAAAAATGGCATCCCCCCACAGGATGATGCTGTCACCACCATGTTTTAGCATGTTTTTTTCTGCACCACATGTTTTTAATGTTGGCTTAAAAAAAAAAAAGTTTGTGTCTTGACAAACCAGAAACTTTCTTGACAAACCAGAAACTGCACCGTTCATGACAAACTGCAACCTAGATATCTCTGACGACTTTCTTTCAACATCAGCTTTCTTCTTGCCACTCTTCCTTAAAGTCTACAATTGTTAAAGATCTCGGTTCTTCATCTATCTGTAGTAATTAAAATAAATAAAGAAAAGCAAAAAAAAAGGTTTGCAGTTTTCATACTGGATTACAAGACTTATGTGCTTTATTTAAAAAAAATAATAATAAATTCCTGATTTTTCCGGGCTAAAGTTTTTTCAGACATTTGAGTGGAAAGAAAATGATTTACCTAGTTGTGTTTTACAATCTGTATGGCCAATATGTTATGAAACTGAGGTTTCTGATCCAGCAGTGTGGTAAAGGTCACTGCTTAATTTAATGTCTCTTGACAAGTTAAACCTGCTCCACTTTAAAATCCATCACATTTATTTTTCCCAAAACTGCATAAATTCATAAAACCTTTATCAGATTTGTATATTTGTAAAAAAAAAAAAAAAAAAGGGTCAAGAAGTCAAGGATGCAATTTGTAAGCCTAAACCAAAATTGCAGAAACAAAAAAAAAAAACGTTTTTTACATTCTGTTTTTTCTTTCAAAACATATTTTTAGCTTTCACATTTCAAACTACCGGTAATACAAGTACAACCCAAAACATACAAATGGAAGAAATGCAAATAAAACTAATTTCTGAAAACAGCAGCAGCTCAAAATATTAAAAACTGATTTCACAGGAACCTCTAAAAAAAATTATGTTGAGATGTTTCAATTCACAGCTAAATGATCCAAATCGAATTTAAACCAATTTAAGAACTGTTCTACTATGTAGAAATTCAGATTTGTTTTCTTTTAGATGACACAATAAGAGATCAAATGTGGAAAGTGGGACTTGTTTTCCTATTGATATTTTTTCTATACTTAAAATAGACCCGCTGTAGAAAATGTAAAACAATAAATAAATAAACTCCAGACTTTCCCAGACATCATTGGAACCCTGTAGTCTAATGTTTATTATTCCATTTCACTGCCATTGTTTCTTGTAAAGCAAAAAAAGTCTATAAAAGACTATTAATAAATACCTGCATCATCATATACATACTGTGGTTAGTTTTTTATAGACATGGATGCATGGCGTTAAAATGCAAACTCCATCTTTGAATAGAGTCTCCTTCTGCAGTTGAACGTATTTCATGGGATGTGGGCTTGATGATTCTTAGTGCCCATTAAAATCATTCAGCATTTTGCTTAATTGACTTTAGAAACCTACATGTGATTTTTCTTTATTTATAAGCCACTAAAGTCCTGCTAAACAGCAGCATCTGCCTGGAAAACAAATCCATCCTCAGTGTAACACCATTGATGTGAGTTTAATACCGACTGGCAGCAAACATCACACCCACTTAGTTTCACCACAGCAGCACAGCCTCCAGAAAAAAAAAAAGAAGAAAAAAGACTCCGCCGGTTCCACGCGCTGCCAGTGAGTCGAGGCAGGATATCATCGCTGCGATGACCCGGCGGCGGGTTCATTTGTATGGATCAGTGTTACTGCCGAGCACTCGCAGCCTTTCATCTGCCCATTACAGAAACCCACTCAGACCGTTTCCTTGACAGCAGCATGACTGATTCTTATTGTTAGTCCTTTCCATTAGCACAAACCCACTGGAAGTTAATCTCAATTGCCCTGTTTTCTTTCCTTCTTCTAATTGCTCCGTTCTTAAATTAGAGCAGGCTTTCACAATTACAGACGGTTATTTATTTATTTTTTTACCAAATTCAAAGCACTTTGCATGAATGTTCGCCGTGCCGCCTCTGCAAAGCGAGGTGACCTGCAGATGACGATAGCGGGGGGGTTGGAGGGGTATTGAAGGATACTGCAGTCCTGAGACCCAGGCCGCGGTGCGATGCGTCCCCAGCTGCTGGCCGCTCTCCGAGCAGTGCCAGGTGAAGTTTCTGTCCTGGCCGGTGCTTAGCAGCCACTCCATTTCCAACACAAAGAGCACCACCGCCACTCTGCCCTGATGGGCTGCAGGCGGAGAAAGCAGACGAAAATGATCTGGTTAAGACTCAATCGATCAGCGTTACGACACAGGAGCCTGCGTTTGGAGTGAATTATAATCAGGAAGGAATTGTGAAACTAAAATGACCCTGCGTAGCATTATAATATTATAACATGCCACATAAAAGTGCAGTAAAACCCGATTATTAGGTTCAAAACCCAAGAAATGAAAGCGTCTTGAGCCAATGACAGATGGCATATTTAAAGAGTCATTGGGTAGAGTGCCAAAAAGTATTCGTTCCTCTTCGCACTGTCTTGCTACAAATACAAGCTTCAATATTTAGTTGGATGTTACTAGTGGGGGGACTTGATTCAAATTTTTATTGAATTCATTGGAGTTTCTGTATATAATTAATAGGAATTAATCACATTTTAAACTAAATCCGTATAGCAACAAAATAAATACAATTTTAAATTCAAAAACTGTGTTTGCTGCTAAATTAGTATGAGCTCAACAACAAAGACTTTATTGTTTGTAATCTGTTATTTAGGTTATTCAACCATTAGATTGAAAGGCTATTAAACTTTCAAGTGTTTCTGGAACGTCTGTGCATTCATGTAACTTTGTTGAAGAAATTTTACAAAGAGGAGTGGACAAATAATTCATTCATAGGTGTCCATGACTACTAAAGACTACTGCACAAGACTTGCTGGTGGTTCTACAAAATATCTACTCAGAAGAATGGATTCTCACACACACACAAAAAAAAACCCTTCAATCGACTCTGCATTTCCAAATAAGATGTGGAAAATGCATTTTATTTTTTCCACTCATCAATTACAAACCAGTTTGTCACATAAATTCCTCGTAAAATACATAGACGTTTGTGACAAAATGCGGAAAAGTTCAAGGGGGTGTGTATATTTTTGCAATGCACTGTAGGAATAGAGCAATATATGTTCAGGTCTTCTAAGATTAAACATATTAATATCTGTTTTTACAAACTCCCGGTTTGCCTCAAAATGTGAGAAATAACCGACTTTGTTCCGCAGACAAATAAAAAGCGTCACGTCTCACCCTGATATGTGAGCGCCGGGGTCATTTTGTTGTAGTCCTCTGACAGAACAAACTCCTGAAAGACAGAAAACAGAGAGAAATGTTTGCACCCAATGAGGTCAGTGATAAAAATGACCAAGAGAAACAGAACACGAGGTGAAAAGTAAACACAGTTTCATCAAAACATGACTGCGAAGGACTGGAGAACCTGCAGGCTACTACAGAAAGAAACAAGTTGTTCTGCACGATAGCTTCCTCAGAGGCAACAACTATATTTAAAACCCTTGTGGGAGCTTTTTAGATTCCTGGTTCTGAGATTAAAATGTGCGATGTGCTGCTGTGGCCTCGTCCGATTTTCCTGTGGAGTTATCTGATTCCAAAACAAAATACCAAATGGCAAACCCAATAACGATGCTTTGCATCAAACTTATTTTGTCAAAAAGACCACAGTCTTTGGTGCTCCAGTTTAAGTCATTTCATATATTAACATACAAAACAAAGCAACGCAACTGCAATCTAGGCTGTGAATGCCAGCGAGACCCAATTGTGCTTTCAGAAATCAACGTTTTATTCCGGCTGTTTTTCTGAATTTCTAACCCAAAAATGTCTCCATGGGCTGAATATTGTCTTAATATTTGCTGGATTTTTCTATTTTAATTGGGAGATTTCTGCACCTCTGCCATCAGTTTCAGCTTAAAGAAGGACACACCAATAATCAATAAGGGAATATCTACAGTCAGAATGCATTGAGCACACAGAATATCACATTTGTTTTTCACTGTTCATTGCAAGCTGCTCAAACTCAGGTTGTACTGCGGCTAATGTATGTAAACCTATACATGTATTACACATTGAGGTACAACTGTATTTTAAACATTAGCTTATGAGATGATGCTTATGCTTTTTTTTATTCTCCTAATCTTCAAATACGATTCCAGAACTTTTGTTTTTACGTCATGACTAGCACATTTTGCATTTGAACTGCAGCCTGAATAGCTCATAGCCTCCCTGCGTCAACTTGTGTATGCGCAATTTGGAGGTGTGCGCCCCTCTCCACACCTGACAGACCTGTTTCGACAGATGGCAACCTCAATCTACAGCAGTAGTGGGTTGTGATGCCCAGAGCAGCTGTGCAGCAGTTTCCATGACTTTTTATTTCCTTGCAGGAAGCACATTGTGGATGAGTTGCCAGCAGACATATGACCCAGATATGTCATCCCATCCCCACATTAATGAACCCCGACAATCTCATCAAACATTTCTGCGCACACCGTCGGGGATTTGTTGCACTCCATCTTTCATAAAGAGGAGAAAACTGGGTTCCTAATTGCCAGAAGATCTACCCGAGATCCTGTTCGCATGCTGGTTGCTCTTTAATGCAACAGTGCACTGCTAAGTGCTGCGGCTCATTCATGTTCAACTTTATTTCTTCCTCTCTTTAACATTTTCTTCCCCATAAACTGATATTGTATACTTGACGTGCTTTTACTGCCTGAACAAGATGGAAAGCAGCTGACCGAGTCATCAGCTGAGGAAGAAGGAAAGTGTCTCAAAGATTTTACTTACACAGATACTTCCTGTATCCATACCTACAGATAGCCTTCTGGTTTCTGGGTTAAAGGACATACAGGAACATGAGGCTGCAAAAAAAAATAAAAAATACAAGAAAAGTCTGTCAAAAATTATGTAAAATAACTTAAAACATTATGAGAGGGAAGTTCTAGTACCAGAGTCCGAAGTCCTTCCACTTTGACTATAAAACAGATGCAAAGATCAACTTTTCTTTAGCTTCGAGCTGCGTTTAACAGGTTCACTCACTAGTCTTGAGTTCCACTATTAAGTGTGGGTCATCTGACTATCAGTAAGCAAAGTTTGCCTAACAAATGCAGAAGCACGAGACAGAACCAGACAAAAAAAAGGTGACAAATGTCAAATAAAAATGCAGAAACAGCTCAGCTAAAACCAGGAGAAGAAAAAAAAAAAAAAGAGTTAACTGTTACCAAAATAAACGATAAAAACAAATACAAAGAGGTTATCTCCAATTCTGTTCAAAACTCTACAGTTTTACTGGCAGCATAAACCGAGCGTGACCCAGATCTTCTGCGGCAGAGTGCTGTGGAAATCACACCAGTCGTTTTATGCGTCTTGTAAGGCTCTGAAGCTACCACAAGAGTTAAGGTTAAGGTTAACGTAGCATCTGAAGCAGCCACAAAAACGCTTCAACATCCAGAGACAAAAACAATCTGACCTTAAAAACAACAGCTCTAGTTATAAAGTTCATTTTTCAATAATGTTACATAGATTGATTAATAGGTTACTGAAGCCTGCTACTGATCACATACTACAGTCTGTGAAGTTTATGTTTATTGCTAAGCCATTTTGGGTTTTAGTAGTTTGTGTTTGAAATGTTGCAGAATAAGTAGCTGATAATAGTCAAAAAAATAAAAAATAAAAACAAAAGAAGCATTAAAAAGTGTTCATACATACTCCCCCAAATTCAGTGTATTTTGCATTAATTTCAAGTGGCAGATTGTACGTGCGAGACCTGTGAATAAAAGCAGAGATAAATCTGCAAATGTGCACACACGTTGGTGCGTAGGACATATACAATGTTATGCAAAAAAAAAATCCACACTCCCTGAACATGTTCACATTTTGTTTAGTTAAAAACATAAACTTTAATGCATTTCAGTGAGACCTTATATGTAAATAGTGCATATTTTTAAGTTTAAAGGATAATAATTGCTTTTTTCGAGCTGCATTTAGCCAGACGTTAAATTCCACACAGGTGAAATTTACAAACAGGGAGACTTCTAGAAGTATTCATGTTGAATTTTATTTAGAGACATAGAAAAAAAATGCCCTGCCCCCTTTTGTTTTTTAACCAAAGTGATTTAAAAAACCAGAGATGATTTTCCTTCCACTTCTCAATTATGCATTGGTTTGTGTTGCTCTATTGCATGAATTTAACCGAGAAAAAAAAAAAGACATTTGGGGTTGTAACATGAAAGGCAAGAAAAGGTCAAGAGGCACTGCAGAAAATTAGGCTGAAAACTGTTCTTCTTTAAGGTTTACAAAAAAAAAAGACCTAACATATCTCGTATAATAAACAGATCACCTCATTAACAGGAATCATTTAACTGTAACAAAGTTGGGTTAATTCGTATTTTAAGTCCGCTTTAACAATGCAAACGTCCGCGGTTGGCGTGTGAAACATGGATTCCTGTGTCAGTAAACGAAAACGCTTCACATTTGCAGCCTCTCCCATTGTCGGGAGATCTTGCTGATTGTTACGTGGGATTTCCTTCAGCCGCACAGCTGGAGGAAAACGAGGGCAAACTGTCACACATGTGCGGTGCTGCCACACAAAGAGGAAGAACATTAAAAACTCCTGCAGGAACTCTGATTTCTGTCAAGGCGTGAAATCTGCGAACTTTAAAAAAAAAAAAAAAATGGGATTCCTTATGACCATCAGTAGCAACTCGGCTCAAAGTGTTATTTCTATTATTTTTACTGAACCAAACAGATTGTGAAAAACAGGATAAGAAGAAGCAGTGCAGACATGAATACAGACAGGGGAAACTTACATGGCATGTTCTGGTAAACACTTGGCCAGTACTGACCGCTGTCCCTCTTCAGCCAAACTCGGATTGTTCTGTGAAGACAGAAGCGTCTCATTAAGTCTAAGGTGAGGTAAATTATTGATAGATACTAATCTATCTACCAGGCCGGTGCTAAAAGGTTTGACCCGAACACACCCGGCCAGCTCCACAGGAAATAAACTTCAGTTTCACATCTCCTTCGTTCCTGAGAAAAGGGGAAAAACACAAGTGACCGGACTCTAAAGATCTCACTTTGATTTAAAAAAAAAAAAAAAAAAAGATGTTAAACTGGGATAAAATCACTTGCATCTATGCATCTGCTAGAACAAAACATTTCTATACCAAATCTAAATAAATTAACCCACTGTATTTCACGGATAATTCTACAGGCTTGAATAAAAAGCAACTGAACTTCCTCCTGTCTCATCCAACAGCCTTCATCGGTTCTCTGCCAAATCCTTTCAGGTGAGAGTTTACGTTTTTAATAAAGCAAAGAATGAGCCTCCGGTTGTCTTCTGCTAAAGCGTTAATGATGACAGAGGAATGAAATTCCATAAGTAAAAGGCTAAATTGATCCTTCCGTAAAGGAATTCATCCTGCGTTTGTGAAGAGTTCCACTTTAAATCTTGGCTTTAAAGAGAATAAACATGCTTGCATTGTATACGTGAATTTCTAAAAATGTTTTATTTTTTGAAAATAGCAATAAATAAATAAATGGATTCGTAAACACAAGTCAGAATTTAGTTTGTAGTCACTTGTTTTTTCATAAAGAGGAGTCAGATGAGGATGTTTTTTTCCCTTCATGCACAGACGTATTTTTGCTCATTTATCGCTGCAGAAATCCATGACTTACTAATGTTAAAGGAACATTCAGGAGGATCGTGCTAGACAGAGCAGCTTCGGTTAATTGACCAAATCCTCCCTCTCTTTAGAAATTACTTCTTTCCTTTGATGAAGTAGGAAGCCTCTTCTTATCTTGCCACCTCATTGTTTTCCCTACCGTTAACTACCTGGTGTTATGGTACAGAAAGACACAAAAGCAAGCTCAGATTATTTTTCTTTAGAGGCCAAATTTGGAGAAATTGTAGAAATCAACTGAATATTTAGATAATTAAGCTGAATATAAATGATCAAATTCCACCTTTTTCAGTCAACTGTGATTTATTTTAGGAATTCAGTGTCATTTTTTTTTTTACTTATGGTGTCCGTATAATGACTAATACTCATTGTTGAAATGGAACCGAAATCTAAAATGAGCAAAAATAAAATATGAAATTATACTCAGACATTAGCCAAAGATTTTAATATGGTAATCTGGCATTTGTGTTGTTCCTTTTTTTAAATACCACACAACGCGTTTACATGCAACCAAAGCTCACTCCATTGCATATAACCACTTGTGTTTATATGATCTTTTTATTGGAGTTGGCCAATTATTGGGTTTACTGCGTCACCTCATTTAATTTCTATGTAAAGTTAAGGTAGCATATAGTAGACTTTGAATATGTAACCTTAAGAATCTGGAACTGATAAACCCTGCTGTTGTTTTTTTTTGTTTTGTTTTGTTGTTGTTTTTTGACACAGCTGGGAAATCTAGAAAAGAGGTGTGAAAAATCCCTGAAATAAATCCATCTTTTTCTGCTGACACATTATTTCACAGTGGTAAATTTAGAAAATGAGTAGTCAGTCAGAAAAATGTAACCAAATCCTTGGTGGAGCACTTATTGGTACAATTAAGCTTAGCATTTGCATTAAGGTAAATGTAACCCCAAGGAAAAAAAGCAAATAAATTCAGATACCTACAACTGGAACAGATATGTAGGTAGAATAATGGGTTAAGCCTAAATAACAGAAATTAAAAACACAGTTAAAGTTGCTAAATTTTTAGATGCAACGTTCCAGTTATTCTTCCTTCTTCCATGATTATCTAGATCCCAAACAGACACTAAATCCTACATGAAACGTGGGAATGAGCTGAAGAGACTACAACAGATGACCCAGGAGGGTCTATAGAGACAGTGTAAAAATGAATGGTCAAAGATCCCTCTCTGTATGCTCAAACCTTGTGAACTGTTACAGAAGCAAAGTGCTGAGCAACTGGCAAAATGGTGCTGTACAAAGTCTTGACAGCAGGGGTGCTAATAATGTTTCACTGAAGATTTTTACAGTATTTTTTTTTATTCTCTCACTGAATAAATGCACTGAAATTAAATATTAATTTAATTAATAAAGCATTCTTTATTATGCTACTGTAATAAAGAATGATTTTAAGGGCATTCCGCACATTTTGCATTACTGTTTTGAAGACATATGAACATGTGATGACAAATAGCTTTATGCTTAACAGAAAAAAAAAAGTCAATATTAAGGTAAAATAAGCTCAGATTTATATTGCAGGTTATTAGGTAGCCACCGTGTGGCGCAGAGACCTACCGGTCCTCAGAAACGCTGATCACCCCGTCTTCTTTAGGGATGATAGCCGCCGCGGTCACAACCTCCTGGAAAGCCTCGATCTTACTCAGCAGGCACGGCTTCCTAGCCTGCGGACGAGGCTGGATTTCGGCCGCCATGGCGGAGCAGTGTGGCGCACGGACCTCCGCCTCCCCAACCCCCACCCCCGTCTCAGGGAAACATAACCCGCCGCAGTCTCCCACGCCAGAGCCTCGGTGGAGGAGCTGCTACATGTACCTGTCAGGGAGAACCGATACGGTGTTGTGACTTCTGCGAGAGGTACGGCCAAGTCAGCTGACAAACATCTCACCGCCCACAGCCTCTCTCGCACGCGTACCTCATTTCCGGTCAACAAAATAAAACCTCCGCTCTTAGCCGTTGGTCAAACTTTCAAAGTAAAAGCGTTGTTTTTGAAGGCTCTTAGGCAAACATAGAGTAGATTAATGGCTCTTAAATTATTTTCAAGGTGAATGGAAATTAATACTTCTGCGAAATGCGAAATTAATACGCATTTCTGAAAATTATTGTAGAAAAAGTATGGATTAATCAACTGCTAAAATGTTCAGTCCACTTCCCTCTGTATGAATATGAGCAACGATTCAGTTTAAACAAATTTAATTTATAAAGCACTTATATTACAGAAATGTAATTAACCTAAAGTGCTTACCAAAATAAGACTCAAAAGTAAAAATCACCACAACAGAAATAACAAAACACAATTTATAAAAAGTGACAGTACTCGCAAAAACACAAGATAATAAATTATCGCTACGACTTTGCATCATAAAACAAACATCAAACTGGTGTCGTTAAATATTATTATTATTATTATTTTGTCCAAATAATTCTGTATCACTGTTACAGTCACTAACTTGTGTTTCAGTGGTTGATCTGCAGGGTTCCAGCAGAGGGGACAGAGTTTATTGTCACAGCAAAGGTTTACTTTCAGACCTGATGTCATGCATCCAGGTGATTTGCCTGAAACATGAGTGACATGAAGCAACACTTATTCAAGCGGTTTTCTTTTTGTTTGTTTGTTTCTTTTTCTTTTTCCGCAATCAGCTTTGTCGAATGTTTTACACATACACATACACAAAAAATAGTAAAAACGTCTAAAGGTTTAAATTTTATATATCTGTATAATATCTAAAACCTTTCAAAACTCATTTCTATGGTGTATTGGCTCCCTCATTCTGCGCACTTAGAAGAAACCGAAAGAGGTCGCAACATTTTTAGTGAAATGAAACTATTTTGCATTTTAGGAAGTTGTGTGTGAAAACTCTAACTCGGTTAATTGGACCAAATACTATTCTTTTGTTAAGTTGTTTGTAACAAAGCATGTTAACTAGCCTAGAGTAACAGCTGATGTGCCAAAACATTTGTTTTCCTTTGAGATATTCTACTGTGTACCAACCCCGAAAGATTAGCTTGACATAAATATTGAGGGTAACACAAATAACTTACTAATATTGTGTTTTAAAATGCTTTTGATGAGGTTGTAAATCACTAGTCCACTCTGCATAAGCAACTACATACAATATATTAAAATAGAAGAAAAGAAAAAAACATTAAGCAGCAACACTAATATGTTTGGTTAATTTGGGACTTCACAAACTCATCCAAGTACATGACTTAATTAATTAAGAAAAATAATAGTAGTAAAACTCTAAAATACTGTAAAGTATTTTAAAAAACCCAGTTGATTAGCTAATAATCAACTAAGAGTTGTCATTAACCCAACAATATTACATAATACGAAAACAGAAATAGCTCTCGCAAGTGGTCTGAGAAAAAGTGACGAAGTGCAAATATTTCCGTTCATAATCTGACGGGAATTTCAAAATAAAAGCCCAACCTTGGAACCAATGGCAGGCAATAAATGATTTCTGGAGTTTGTCTGTTTTTAGGCAGTCTTAACCTACAAAATATTACTATGAGATTATGTTGGGGGGGGTTTTAACAAAGAAGTAACTCTTAACTTAACGGGTGCTTGGACAAGATAGTCAACTCGAAAAAATGTATTTAATTTTTCAAATCACGGTTCCTTTAATGAATTAAGTGTCAAAAACTGAATTCATACATCTATATTGATATTGTTTTCTTTAATTAACTTAGTACATTGTTGGGTTGTGTGACTTCACGTCCCTACAGAAATACCTTTAATGTGAAAAACCTATCAGTGACACACCGGAAAGCGGGCTGTGTATTCTGAGTGTCACAGCAAACAAGAGGAAACTCTCCGTCCTTCTATTTACCATCGCAGAGCCGCCGGATGGTTTCGGCTTGTTTTGCGGAAGTGATTATTTTTCCACCATGCTATATTGTGTGCATTGTTTCGCACATCCTATTGGTGTCGCGTAGCTTTGGAAGTGGTCCATAAGCAGAATGAAGTATGACACTGTAGAGATTAACTGGAGCAATTTGGGTTAATTTTGTCCAGACATTGTGCAACATCTGCCATAAATGTCTGCAAACAGTCGTTTATTTAAAAAAATAAAAAAGGAGAAGAAGAAATATACCACAGACACACACATTGGGGTCTATTATTTAGCTAGCTGAAGACAGAGGGGAAATACATCTCAGAGCTGGAGGGTGTGAGTGCGTGTGTGTGCATGTCAATCCCTTTTCCCCGAGACTGATCAGATGAACCTGTTTTCCATCTGATCGTCTTTATTTGGTTATCACATGAGAGCAAAGTGCTAAAGGAGTTGTTTTCCTGTGCGGTGAACACAAACCTACGTCAGCATGTAAACAATATGCTTATTTAATAATGTTCTCTTTGTCGTCAGTTGTCTCTCGTTTAGTCTTCAAGGGTTGTCTTTCACATTGGCCCACGCCCGAACATAAGATGAAGTAAAATGTTGATTATATAATCTGCTCTCGGGGTAAACACGGGTCACTGCTGGCTGATATTACGTCAAATAACTGCAGCGACGCTCTGAAAGGGGTTACAATGCCGTGAACGTGGTGGTCTTTAACATTAAAAGGTAATACAGAATGTTTTCCTTGCATTCCTGCCTATCGAGCATTCAAGCATGCGCATAGGAAGCCAAGCTTTAGCCTTATTTGGATATGTTAATGAGTTGCTGCCGACAGCCAATGAGAAGCGAGTGTACCTCCACGTGACCGTGAAAGAGCGCTCACGAGGCGGGGTCAGGCGCGGACCTTCAGTTAAAACCAGTGGAGGAGGTACAGCGCATTCAGTGTAGGGAGAAGCAGGGACTCACTCAGAGGGAAAGTTTGTTACTATGAAACTTAGGAATATTTACAAAATATATACAAAATTATCAAAATCCCTCGTGCATCAATAACTTGCCCCAAGGGTGCCAGGTTTTAGGCTTAGTTTTCCCGGAATGGGCTTCTACACTCACTATTCTTACACTTTTTTGAAAGAATGTGTGAGACAGACAGTTAGCCAGCCAGCTAGCTAGCTAGCTAGCTGAGAGGTGAGACAGGCGGCAGGAGAACAAAAGATTTTTTTTGCGTTTTGTGCCGGTTGTACTGACACCAAGTCCATGCAGAACGCGTCATTACCATCACAATGCCCGTTTTACTTTTTCTGATAGACACGTCCGCTTCAATGAACCAGCGCACCCATCTGGGCACTACCTATCTGGACATAGCAAAAGGCGCTGTTGAGACTTTTATGAAGGTACTGTAACAACGGGACACATTGATATATCGGGAGATCCCGAGCGAAGGGGGGGGGAAGTCGCAGCTCAGATCGTCATTGTGCTGTTGCAAAGCTCGCCTGTCAACGCTGATCTCTCGTTAACCGTACATAATTCTTCTACTATTTCCACAGCTCAGAGGGAGAGATCCGGCGAGCCGAGGGGACCGGTATATGTTGGTAAATTTTGAGGACGCTCCGTTCGGGATAAAGGTAGAAATTTGCTTTCGGGTCATGTCCGGCTTTACATCTGTCCTCCCCACCGCTTCACCACGTTGTGATCACTGTGTCAGTCGTGTAGAGAAAATCTTCAGGAGGAGCTTTCATACCCCTTTTAAAACATGGCCGACATTTTGTTTCAGTGTGAGCAGCAAGGAACTCTGGGTGTTATTTATACAGCGAGGTAATATCTGAGGGGGGGGGGGAGGGAGGAGGAGGAAGAGGAGGGAGTGATAGACTCGTAGCCTACTTTACTTGTTTAGAGAAAATTGCCACTTTTTGCCCCTGGAGACTTTATTTGATTCCAAGTCGGTTGCACAACTCTTGTGAAAAATGGATCAAACTGTAGGGCTGTCAAAGTATTGTTGACATGCATTTCTTAACAGATTTTTATTTATTTTATTTTTTATAAATGGTTTTGTAACAGTTTCACAGAAATTCACAACGAATCAATATCTTGTCAAAAAGACAAAATAGGTTTAATGACAATTTATCTTAAATGTAATGCATTTTAGACTGATTCATTTTATAATGCCAATTTGTAAAGAGGCCACCCATTTCCCTGGGATAATTGGCTTTTCTGCAATCCCTCCTCCTGAGCAAGCATGTGGCGACAGTGGAATGGAACAACTTCTTTTTTTAACCAGAAAGAAAACCTTCACACTCGGTGTGAGTAGCCATCGCTGCGGTCAACGGAAGGCTCAAGAAGACTGAAAGCAACCACAGAAAAAAAAAGCAAAAGCACACCAGTTTAACAGCAGAAGTGGCTTTTAGTGGTTCTGCCTGGGAAAGAAAAAATACTGAAACATGTTTACAGGATAAAAACAGCATTAAGACGGTTATTTATGCAGTTTAATCTCTAAAACATTGTTTAATATTCAAGAGACCTGTTTCTAAAAAGTTAAGTAAATACAATTTATCTTGCACATTAAGTGAGAATATCAAATAAAAACAGGAAACATTAGCAATAAAATATGAAGTGCCTAAAATGTTGTTAAAACTCCTTCTGCTGGGTTAAACTGTGCAACTTTAGGTGCTGTTGTATTTATTTTTAAGTGAAAGTGATATTTATTCCAAGTTCTGTGCTTACTGAAAAACACCAAATGTAAAAAAAAATCTGTCAGTATAAACCTTACTTGCTCACTAAATGTAGTGGTAGAGAACTAGTTATTCATTTGTAAATTAAAATATGCCAATGCAATAGTGTGTGTGTGTGTGTGTGTGTGTGAGGACAGTGGAGCCCATTTAATTAGAGTATAAAGTGCAGCTGTGAGTAAGATGTTGATAACAATAATAAATAAATGCAAACAGCACTTATAAAAGTAATAGTATAGTCAGTATTAGATAAGAGGGTGGGTTCAGCAATGTTTTAATTAATTAATTTATTTATTTTACTTTAAAATTGTTTATATAATTTTTTTTTTTCAAGATGAGTGAACAAGTTTATTTTTTGCAATTAGTACTAAACTGAGGTGGAAAATGTGACTCTAAATCTTAAATCCAATATTGGGACAACTGTTTGTGCAATTTCTTCTCATCAGCATAGAGATGGAGAGATGCATTTTTTACTTTATTGGAAATTACAGAAGGGAAAAAAACAACTAACAATGCTTTGGGGCACGCCTTTTTGTGGCATTCATGTTACAGGAGGGAAGACCACTGAGTTAAACACACTATTTATATCCTGAAAGAGAATTTAATTTGGATGGCTTTGTCAGAAAGGTTAATAACAATCTTTTTGTTTGCTTGTTTCCAAAGGCCGGATGGAAAGAGAGCCATGCCACTTTCATGACAGAGCTGAGGAACCTGCAAGCAACCGGACTCACAACATTTGGCCAGTCCTTGAGGACAGCCTTTGATTTACTAAATCTCAATAGATTAGTCACTGGGATAGACAACTATGGCCAGGTACGTAGCCTCTGGAGACGAAGAGAGGAAACTAAAGTTCATGTGCAAAAAGCCCACTCACCCGCTCATCCCCCTCAAGTTCACAGCCTCACCCCAATAGTGCAAGCATCAACAACACGCACACCCTGCTGCCACACACTCACAGTTGAATAACACAACAGCAGCTTAGTTGCAGAGAAAGGGAAGTAACTTATGTTTTTTTTCTTTTTACATCTGTTTCTTTCACCGTTAATAAGGTGTTATATTTTCATTTGGAGCCCCTAATCAGTTTTTGGAGCTGTTCTTTTTTGTCAAGGCCCAGCAAACATCTTCAAATTATTTAAAATAAGAATTGGAGCACAAGTTTGAACTCTTATTTGATTTTAAAAAACAAACAAAAAAACCCCCAGTGTTTCTGATCTTGTCCTTTTGGAGGAGACAGTTGAGTTCAGGTTTCAACCATGTAATCTTGGAAAAAGTTGGCTTAGATGTTCAAGAACAAGCCAGAATTAACCAACTCCCTCATAAACTGGAAGCTGCTTAAACACCAGTGGCCCAGTCCGCAGTGAAATGTGTTTCACATCGCTGATCACGAAGGGAAGCACCGACTCTAAAACCAACGCTTTCAAGTTTGGCTGAAAGTTTCACAAGTGAACGTCTCGTGGAAAGCGCTTTATTACAGTCACAGGAGGAAAAGGTTAGGCTGTTTGGTCACAGTGATGGCAACTGTGCTTGAAGGAGTCAAGGTGACGTTTTGAAACTTAAGAATACAGTGCCACTTTTCAAGCGTAGAGGCGATGAGCTGCCTTTTCTGCTCTCAGCGGATCTGTCTTCAGTGGGGTGAGGAAAGAATATGGGCAATATACAGTACAGACTAAAAGTTTGGACACACCCTTCTCATTCAATGGGTTTTCTTTATTTTCATGACTATGAAAATTGTAGATTAGATTGTAGAAAA